>APFE030781824.1:4144-14975 GCA_000404065.3 Pinus taeda
CATAGAATAATGTATGTTTAGGGAAGGATTGCTCTTAATTGTCTTGTTTGTCACTAGAGAGTCTTAGACTCCTAGGGAGGTTAGTTTTGTCAGCAAAAATAACTCTTTCCACATGACAATGCCCATGTCATGGGAGTAGCTAAGGCTCTAGGGAAATGAAGTATCAAGTTGTTCCAGGGGTTGATCACTTGGAAGGGTTGGTTGGTTCATGTAGGCTATGTGGTATGTACAAAAGGTCATATTGGTTGTGTTGTTTTAGTTCCACTTCCTTAAGGTGACCTAGGAGGTTAAATTAGATAATAGTAGCCTATCATCACATATTTACCCCAGTGGACCACCTGGGTAAATGTGAGAGGAGGGTGTTACAAACAACAATAAGACTACACCATATAACATGGTTGCTCCCAAAACCTTGGCCATAATCAAGGATCTCAACAACAACATATATGGAGCTCTAAAAAAAATATAAATGTAATCTCTATGAAGTAGAGTAAAATTGACTAGTAACATATCAAATACCAACAATGATCTCCACTAGTAACCACCATACTTCTCATAGACATCTGCAACATAATCATCTGACATTAGCAACACAAATAACATCACATAGTGACAACAACATATACATCCTCATCATCAATGAACAAATCATCAATGAGGCTCAACAACATAGAAGCATACCACTGTAGCACCAACTCTAGTTTCGATAAAAAAATCAACAAGTAGCAAAAGCATCACTGGTAGTAGATAGGATAATGTAACAACAATTTCTCCAACATCATCAATGCACATCCAAATATGCAATGCATCCAAGAAGTAAATAACAAGAATTGATTTATGAAACAATATCGACAATATAAGATCTTGCAATATAGCTAGGTTAACAACTCATCAACTCCTTGACCTCATGCTATCAAGATCAACACACTTTCTCCTCAAATAATGAGATATGAATTCAAATGCCAAACATGTCTTTAGCCAACATCATGTATCCTCTCATGTTGACCATACTTCTCCTAAGTATGTAATGGAGCTATAAGCATACTCTCTTTGATGTTGTAGCAACACTTCCGCTTCTATGCAATAAGCCTCCTTGTCAAGTGCCAAAGACTACCCCTCATAGACTGGGATTCCAAGTGACTATGACTAATGATTTACAATGAAGTGAAGTACAAATACAAGGATCTATGGATAAAATACATGGTTGTGATAACTACATATGATTGATATATGAATCCTATATAAGCATACCTATCACAAACCAACGACTCTATGAACCCAACTTACATCATTCATCCAATACAACAAGGGCTATTTCAATGAAATGCAAAACAATACTTTGACACCTAATAGCTAATACATAGCTGGATTTGAATTTTTTTACAATACATTGTATACACCATGAATCTCTCCATTACCAATGCACCAAAAGTTGAGAGAATGGTGATACATGGCTTTTACTAATGCACACAAGTGTGTTCTCCTCTGTGTATGATCAATACAATGGTATACAACAAGTACATGACATCCATGATCAATAATTTGTGTTCTATGCAACAACAACAATAAGAGTACAACACATAACATGGTTGCTCCCAACACCTCAACCATAATCAAGGATATCAACAACAACATATGTGGAGCTCTAAAAACATATAAATGTAATCTCTATGAGGTAGAGTACAAATTATTAGCGACATATCAAATACAAGCAATGATATCCACTAGAAATCACCATACTTCACATATACATATGCAACATAATCATTTGACAGTAGTAACACAAATAACATCTCATACTGATAATAACATATACATCCTCATCGTCAATGAAAAAGTCATCAATGAGGCTCAACAACATAGAAGCATACTACTGTAGCACGAACTCTAGATTTCAGAAAAAAATTTAGCAAGTAGCAAAAGTATCACTAGTAGTAGATAGGAAAATTTAACAACAATTTCTCCAAAATCATCAATGCGTAACCAAATATGCAATGCATCCAAGAATAAAATAACAAGAACTGATCTATGCAAAAACATTAGCAATATAAGATCTTGGAATATAGATTTCTTAGAAACTCATCAACTCCTTGACCTCGTGCTATCAAGATCAATACACTCTCTCCTTGAATAATGATATCAAACTTCCCAAGTAGTAGAAGCATTAGAACCAAAACATCATAGGAAATGCCATACTCCCATGAGACTCATGCAACAACACGCTCTCTTCATGCATCAACAACAAACTCATTAAGCTAGCTCTCTCTAGCTCATATGCTCATCACAAGTCAACTACATAAATGAAAAAAATATTAACAACAACATGCATCACACATCTAGATATATCAAGCATAAATAACATTATGCACACTCTAGATGTGCTAATTCCAAATCAACATCATTTGATCTCCAAAGAAGCCTTGCATGCATGATAATACATAATATAAATGTAATTTAGCAATGTAAGCACTAGCAACATATTAGATTTTCCATGCAAGCATACTAACATATCTAAATATCCATGAGGAAGCCATAACAAACCTTTTCTCAGAATCTTCCTATAATAGACAATGTCAAATACATGCATAACTATATCCTACATAATGAACACAATGCCATCAATATGTTGGAACACTGGAAGCAAAAATGTCCCTCCTCAATATGTGCTTTTCCTTCACTCCTTTCCATCCTTCTCTTTGAAGGTTTCATGTTCTAAATCCTAATAACACAACTCTAAGAAGATTCACCATTAGTAGTAGAAGTCCTTGTAACACACATTAGGTCAGATACATGACTGCCACGTCCTCAAAAATATCATAAAAATCAACATACAAATACTCCAAACCTAACAAATATATGTGTGGTCACTCACAAACAGTAATAAGGATAAAATATAAAATATAAACAGTACTTCAAACCTCACGTAGCTCCCCCCGAGCTCATGCATCACATTCTTAAAACACATATTTTTCTTCATATACTCTTTCTAACATGACTTCACCTCCAATGGTCTAGATGCAAATCAATATGTGGCCATATGCTCCCCCTGAGACCATGCACGCCTCAGTTTTTGTTGGGATACTCTTGCTACTCCTTTCTCCTCCATATTTTGATAGATTGATCTTTGACATGTGCATCACCTTCTTTCTTCTTGTGTGATTGGCCTTGTATTATTTTTTTCCCTTTGTCTGGATCGCCTGTAACATGTGGGAAGCTTGAAATCCTTAGCCTTATGTCCAATAATGTCACACACATAACACCTTATGTGACCAAGGAACAAATGAATAGACCCATATCTTCTGTTGATTTGTTTTCTTCTCCTTACATATACCCTGCAATTAATATCCTATGGCCAAAATCATTTCATGAGAAACAATAACCATAAAAGGGACTATCATACCTAACTAAAGCATATTGCTGTGATAGTTGTTGTATTTTTTTATTTTTTGGTTGAGGGTTATTTCTATCAAACTTCTTTTGTTGTTGCAAGCTTCTACAATCTAATGCAACATGTCCAAGTTTCTGATAGTTGAAGCATCTGATATCTCCTAATGGTGCAACAGATCTTCTAGGTGAAGAGACTTTCCTTGGCATGTTCTTTTGCTCCCTTTTTAACAACTAGATTTGTTGTTGGATTTCTTTCTTGCTACTCTGATTACTAATACCGTCTATTACTTGGGGTTTTTTTAGTGTTTCTTCTTATTGAAATATGTAACTAGGTTCGGTCTTCATAATGACATATGTAATCATGATTTTATGTATTTGATGTAATGAGAAAAATAAATTTATTATTGGAATTATTTAGGCATGGGTTTCATGCTCAAGGAAAAAAATATTTTTAGGTCAAGCACCCATTGTGTACTTCTAGGGCTTGTCATCTAATCTAAAAGTAAATTGAGTTATTTTCAAGCATGGAAGACCCTCTTGGGCATGTTACATATCATAAAAGAAAATTTAGTTGAGTAAAAAATAGAGTCAAAGACCTTCCAAGACCTTGTCAAATGTGCAAACGAAAAATCGACCTTATCAAGTGAAAAGTTAGATTAGGGATGAAGACAAGTCAGTCAAAAAGATGTGATAAGAAGCCAATATAAAGGACTCATCCTCATTTGCAAAGATCATCCAACAAACTCACAACAAGTTCAATCAAGAGAAAAAAGAGACCTAAATAAGAGTGAAGAGAATGAGATATATAGGAAGAAATAAAATGAAGTATTTCTAATATGTTTTTGCTTGAATCTCCTCATAGGTGTGAGATCTAGGGAATCACTTTTGTTGCAATACAAAAGAGTTACATAAGAAGCTGAATTTTGGGTTCCAAGAAGACTCTCTTTTCAAGTTGATTTCCCAAGGAGAAAGATCCTATCCAAGCGAATAAGAGAAGGCTCTTAAATTTACTCTAAATTGTCCACATGTGTGAAACCACAAAGATTTCAAGTAGGTTGAGAATTACAGACTTGTGAAAGAAGTCGAAATCTTGAAGAGAAGCAAAAATATGAAATGGTTCCTCAAGTTTGACCATTGTTGACTTTTTTGAGAAAAACGTTGATCAAATGAGTGATTTGACTTGGCCTTGGAGGGGTTTTTGGTCAAGGGTCATAGGTCTTGGAATTCGCCATTTGAAGTTTTATAATAAGAGGAGTTCTTGTGGGTTTTCCTCTCAAGTGGAGAGCTTTTTTCCTTGGTTGATCACTTATATCTTGTGTCCTCTTGTCTCACTATTATTTATTTTTCTGGTATTTGTTTGATGATAAAAAATATAATTATAATAAAGTGAAAGAAGAAACTAATCAAGTTAAATAAAACATCACAAGAAATTATCAAAGTAAGAGAAATCACCTAACCCGTTGCCCCTATATTTCTCAACATGGTATCAGAGATAAGGTTACAAGATAAGGAAAGGCATCTTCAAGAAGTGGCATCAAAAGGAATATCAAGAAAGGTCATGGAATGAAATAGGACATTGAATTATCAAGGAAGGAACTAAGGAATATAATAGAAGACCTCAAAACCCTAGCCCATGCAAAGAAGGGTTCCACACTTGAAGTGTTCCTGGAAATCTCACTCATTTTACTATCATCATCTCAAGGACTCCACCTCTACTCAAATAAATAAGGACTACACATTGAAGCATCTTGAAGTCTCTACATCAAAGAAGAAGAATCATTTCCATCATCATAAAAAATAATCAAGGTGATATCCCTCTCTTTGAAAAAGGATCATATCACAAGCATATTTAAAGAAGGACATCTCTAGAAGAAGCATTGTCATCTTCATGGAAGCAAACATCATCATCAAAATCAAGAAGGCATCAATTTGAAGATATCACCATCAAAGGAACATCTTCACTTGAAAAGTACGTATCCTTATATATATGACTAAATCTACTATCAAAATCACTTCATTTTGCAAGGAGAGCAATAAATTGGTTGGGTCATCAAATTTACTTGCATGAAAGAAGAGGACATATTTGGTCCTCATAGAAAATGAACTCATTGGACATGTTAAGGGTTCAATCACTAAACTTCCAAAGGAAGACACTCAAGATCTAGAAAAGTACATAAAGGGGGAGATAAGGGCTCAAATAATCCTTATAGAATCAAACAAGGATTCTCTAATCCCTTATGTAGAAAAATTGGAGAAGTTAAAAGACATCTATGATAAGTTGGTAGAATTATTCTCCATAAGAACTATACGAGAAGTGATATCTTTGAGAACTAAGCTAGACAAGATGAAGGTATCAAAGGAAGAAGGGATAGCCTCATATCTTATGAGGCTGTCACAAATGCAATACCAACTACAAGAATTGGGGGAAATAATGTCCAAAAAAAGGATGCCCACCATGGTGCTCAATGCATTGCCTGATAAATGGGGCAAGTTTGTATCAAGCATCTATGGAAAGAAGGAATCCACCCCATTCAGTGAAATCTAGTCATTGTGTAAGATTTAAGAAACTAGGTTGAAGGAAAAAGACGATGTAGGAACAAGCAAACAAGTTCAAGAATTTGTTTCCATGGCTAAGAGAAAAGGAAATTTTGGGAATTTTGGTCCTTAGAAAAAGAAGAAGATTGATATGTCAAAGATCCAATGCTATGCATATCAGGAATATGGGCATTTCAAGAGAGATTGTCTGAAACTCAAGAATGAAAACAAGAAAAGGAAAGAAATGAATGAAGCCCATATCAACGAAGAAGTGGAAGAACCTGAGAAGAATAAACCAAAGAAGGGGGAAGTGAAATATCTCTACTATGGATGAGATAATATCCTTTTCGTTTTTTGTGAAAGATAGATATAATGGCAGAAAACATTACAGGTATGATAGGATGCATCATATTAGGAAATGGCATCATATTATAAGCATACAGTTGAAGCAAGATCTCATGACATCATTATAGAAGCTCGAAAGCATAGTTGAAGTGGAAAATTGCATGGATGTAGCATTCATCATAGAAAGGAAGTAGCTCTTGGTAACCTCATTGAAAGCATAAGAAGCATATATTGTAATAGAAGATAAAAATAATTTATCATACATAATCATCATTATAAAGGAGCATTTGCAGGATGAGGATAATCAAGATCCTTATTAGAATCTTCATTAGAAGGTTCACCTCTACTTGGAAGAAGCAAGTGTCTCACTAATCGTTCCACCTTGTGTGGGATCCATGGTTTATAAATAAGATGGTATGATGACCAAGGAGTGTAACATGTCAAGATGGTTGAAGTACTTTCAATCAAGGAAAGGAAGTTGTTAAAGGAAGTCTAGATGACCAAAAGGAGAAAAGAGGTATGTATATATTTGATATATTAATCCATGTCATCATATAGTTGCAAATAGCATGGGTGAATGCTCTAACTCATGAGCATGATCGAAGAAGAAGGTCTCTTCCTTCGGAAATATGCATGAAGGAATATGTCTTGTAATAGTTCACATATTGATAATATGAAATCAACATAATATATCCTGATATGGAATATGAGGTGGTTGACAAGATGAAGGAAATATGTATGGAAGTTCCTAGGAATAATATCTGATGAAATAAAGACAGATTTGTGAAAAATGAAACTATAGTCACATAATATAAAGTGACCAACATCGAATGACCAAAATAATTGGCTATGACATATCCATGGAAAATGTATGAAGACTTTGATAAATTTTGTAAAGGAAGGAGACCCTTGACATTGAATGTTTTGGAGATGTGTTTATGTGAAGGATGTTGATGTTGCAAGCAGGGAAATGTCACGATGAAAGGCCATCATAAAAGGTAACTTAATTCAATGTTCATTTTTATTTTGAACAATATCTAGTTGGGTTGATATAGGGCTACCAAAATAAAGTTGTAGATATCACCTAAAACTAGTACTCATGTGAATGGATGGAAGATACTGGAAGTAACATGACTTGGAAGAGGTAGTTAAATAAAGAAAAACTAGATTTGGACTAGAAGATCACTTTTCGATAAATAGAAGGATGGCATGACTTATGGTTCAACCCCATTGTTCGTCGAAGGAAAGTGATGGATGGCCGATGCCCTACGAAGAGAACCTAGAATATGAAGGATCCATAATGACAAAGATGAAATTCATGACATCAAAAGGAGGAGATATACAAGCAGCTGAAGGAACCATGATCTCTACCAAAGATCAGAGAGCTTGGGTATATTACTTTTATAGGAATGAGTATATCTCCCCTAGTTGAGAGGGAGAGATAGACACATCATTCTTGTCTTCATGTTGTGAAGAAAGAATGGATGATTGGTAAGAATTTGAGATTGATTCTGATACTATTTGAGGATGTGGTAGGGAATCCAATAGGAAAGAGTAGTCGAAGAGGATATTCCTTGAGGATGTGTTATTCCAAGATAGGAATTTTCCTAAAAGGGCACACCCTGTGAACACCCGAGTGGGGTATGTTCCTTGAGAGACAATGATGATGGTGCCTATTAGTCATTGGTCTCACTAGGATTGTGCTATGATCTTGTGGAGAGATAGAGTTGTTAGTCAAGGCCTTTCTATGTAGCAATGCTAGTTGGAATGATAAGATTCTCTATAATAAGCTAAGGAAGTGGATTATGAGATGTATTACCAATCTAACTCTTCTTATGAGAATTGTTCAGCTTGAGAATGTCTACGTACCTTGTATGGATTATGAATACCTCCATAGTTAAGAGGGAGTGTTGAAATATGTAACTAGGTTCAGTCTTTATAATGGCATATGTAATCATGATTTTATGTATTTGATGTTAAGAAAAAAATAAATTTATTATTTTCATTTTTGAGGCATGGGTTTCCTGCTCAAGGAAAATTTATTTTTGGTACAAGCACCCATTGTGTGCTTCTAGGGCTTGTCATTAAGTCTACAAGTCAATTGAGTCATTTTCAAGTATGGAAGACCCTCTTGGGAATGTTACATATTGTAAAGGAAATTTTAGTTGAGTCAAAAATAGATTCAAAGACCCTCCAAGATCTTATCAAATGTGCAAACAAAAAGTCAGCCTTATCAAGTGACAAGTTGGCCTACAAGATGTGACAAGATGCCTATATAAAGGACTCGATAGCATTTGCAAAGATCATCCAAGAAACTCACAACAAGTTCGATCAAGAGAAAAAACAAGACCCAAAGAAGAGTGAAGAGAAGGAGATCTAAAGGAAGAAATAAATCAAAGTATTTTTGATTTGTTTTGGGTTGAATCTCCTCATACATGCAAGATCTAGGGCATCACTTTTATTGTAGTATGGACGAGTTGCAAAAGAAGCCAAATTTTTGGCGCCAAGAAGATTGTCTTTGCAAGTTGAGTTCCCAAGGAGAAAGATCCTATCCAAGTGAAGAAGAGAAGGCTCTTAAATTTACTCCAAATCATCCACACGTGTCACATGTGAAACCACAGAGATTTCAGGCAGGTCGAGAATTGCAGAAAGAAGCTAACATCTTGAAAAGAAACCAAAATCTGAAGTGTTGCAGCAAGTTTGACCATTGTTGAATTTGTGGAAGAAACGTTGATAGAAGAAGTGATTTGACTTGGTCCTCGATGGGCTTTTGGTGAAGGTTCATAGGCATTGGAATTTATCATTTGAAGTTTTATAAGAAGAGACGAGTTCTTGTGGGTTTTCTTCTCAGGTGGAGATGTTTTGACCCTAGTTGATTGCCTATATATTGTGTCCTCTTGTTTCATTGTTCCTTATTGTTTTTGTATTTGTTTGATGATAAGAACTCTAATTATAATCAAGTGAAAGAAGAAACTAATTAAGTTAAGTAAAACATCACAAGCAGCGATCAAAGTAAGAGAAATCACCTAATCTATTGCTCCTAGATTTCTCAACACTTTTTAACTGGTTTCTCCTTTGTGTTGGCCAAGATTTGATTTAACTAAAGTAGACTTTTGGGTGCTTCTTTCCAATTTCATCTAGAAGGTTTCCTTCTCTAGTTCACTTCTCAATGAAACTACTAAATCCATTAGTCTTTGACATTGATCTTCCTTTTCCTTATACTGATTCCTCATTTCTTCTTCAATTTTCCTTCTTCTAGTTGAGTTTTTGATCTGATAATTTATTTTTCCGATGAAGAGAGCTTGGAAACGGAGAAGGCTCATCTTCTAGATGTCTTTGTGAAGAATGGTTACAGTAGACACTTGGGTCAAAAAGCCTTCCTCAAGGCCAAGAAGGAGCCGTCAACCTGAAGAGATCCTAAAGATCGTGCCCTGGGTGTAAACTTGCCTTACATCCAAGGGACCACTGATAGGATTGCGAGGATTCTGAAGAAGTACGATGTGCCCACAAATTTTAGACCTCTCAATACTATCCGTGGCTCCCTCAGGTCTGTAAAAGATCTGATTGACCCGAAAGACATGAAGGGCGTCTATATCATTCCGTGTTCCTGTGGGACACCAAATATTGGTGAGACGGGTCGCTCGATTAATCAAAGGATTAGTGAGCATTCAGCTAACCTAAGGCATGGTAGGACCAAGTCCTCTGCCCTGGCTGAACATGCCGGGAAGACGATGCATCATGTTTGTATTGAGGATGCTCAAGTCATAGCTAGGGTTGCGCAGTTTCACCATCGCAAGTTTAGAGAGGCCCTGGAGATTGAGAAAAGGCCGAATAATCTAAATAGGGATGATGGTTGGAAGATTAGTAGTTGCTGGGTCCCAGCCCTGTCTTCCTAGCCTCCTCAGGTCTTAGGGTTCTTCCCTCTCCTTAAGAGTTGTTTTCGGTGGTTGGTCCCTTTTCCTGTGTTTTTTCCCCTTTAATCCCTATAGTATGAGTATGGTTTAGTCTTATTATTTAAGTATTAACGTTAATTCCTTTAGGCTATTTTTAGGTTTCAATTAATCTAAGTTTTTTAGTTATTAATTTGTTGATTAATGTTTTTGGCTTTCCTTTCATATTCAATTTCTTCTATTCCTTTAGAATTATAATATTGATTATAAGCCCAACCCAATCCTCTATATGTAATATCTTCCTATTAACTTGGTTACTTGAAGAATATTATTGGAATTATATTTAATATTTAAATATAGATTTCTTAATAAATATAGATTATTAAATTAATTACAAAATTACCTCTTGGATAGGAGATATAAAGTATGGACCATTAGATTTAAATAATATTATCATTAATGAATATATAATGTACCTATAATATTAGTTTAGTTTGAAGCAAGTTCATTAACAAATAAATAAATTCTTTAAGTATGAATTTACCTAATTTGACGAGTTTCCATAAATAAGAGTAATTTAATTCATCAAGGTTAGTATTTATTTGACTAAATATTTGTTAATAATATTGGTGGAATAATAAATTATTAAATAAATTTGGATTAAAAAATGTAAA
>APFE030781824.1:14985-32855 GCA_000404065.3 Pinus taeda
AAGACGATGCATCATGTTTATATTGAAGAGGCTCAAGTCATTGCTAGAGTTGCCCAATTTCACCATCGCAAGTTTAGAGAGGCCCTGGAGATTGAGAAAAGGCCGAATAATCTAAATAGGGATGATGGCTGGAAGATTAGTAGTTGCTGGGTCCTAGCCCTGTCTTCCTAGCCTCCTCAGGTCTTAGGTTTCTTCCCTCTCCTTAAGAGTTGTTTTCGGTGGTTGGCCCTGTTCCTGTGTTTTTCCCCTTTAATCCCTATAGTATGAGTGTGGCTTAGCCTTATTATTTAAGTATTAACGTTAATTCCTTTAGGCTATTTTTAGGTTTCAATTAATCTAAGTTTTTTAGTTATTAATTTGTTGATTAATGTTTTTGGCTTTCCTTTCATATTCAATTTCTTCTATTCCTTTAGAATTATAATATTGATTATAAGCCCAACCCAATCCTCTATATGTAATATCTTCCTATTAACTTGGTTACTTGAAGAATATTATTGGAATTATATTTAATATTTAAATATAGATTTCTTAATAAATATAGATTATTAAATTAATTACAAAATTACCTCTTGGATAGGAGATATAAATTATGGACCATTAGATTTAAATAATATTATCATGAAATAAATATATAATGTACCTATAATATTAGTTTAGTTTGAAGCAAGTTCATTAACAAATAAATAAATACTTTAAGTATAAATTTACCTAATTTAACGAGTTTCCATAAATAAGAGTAATTTAATTCATCAAGTAGTATTTATTTGACTAAGTATTTGTTAATAATATTGGTGGAATAATAAATTATTAAATACATTTGGATTATAAAAAATGTAAATTATTAAATTAATTGGAAAAAAGTTGTATTAATGACCATCATATTAAAAGGATAAATAAAAATATTACTAAATAAATATGCCTTGTACCAATGATAATATTTTAATTTGGATTAGTTAGGTTTTGGGATATAGTTATAAATTTATTAATTTAATTAGGTTAACAATTGAATACTTTTATTTGTTGGAATGATGCGTTATTTAAATTATTATATTTTATTAATTCAATTTCCAATGATAATATTAAAAATATTATTATGATATACCAATGATACTATTTTAATTTGAATTAGCTAGGTTTTGGTTATTTATACACATTTATTCAGTTCTTTTATTATTTGATTTACCGAATTTAACTAAGTTCTGAGAATAATAATAATAATTAAATATAACCTGGTTATTATTGGTTTGACTCGGGTCATTAGGTCAAAATTAGCCGTTGGCAATATAGCCGTTGGAATCTCTGTACATACTATTTAACAAGCTAAGCTGGATTGGTTCTTCAACTTGTCCTGACGATGAACCACACTTGTTGGTTCGAAATGCGTCGACAAAAGAATATCTATGTGATTACGCCGAAAACTCTCTAAACAATTTATTTTTCGTAAGTACACTCCCTTTCATAAAAATATTGCAATAAATTTTGTTGGTCTCAGTTTTCAAGTGGGAGTCTTTGTATTATAACAAATTTTGTGATAAGATGGGTTTGGTCTTCGAATGGTCCCTCCTTTACTCCACCATTTCTATTGATTTGTTCCCCAAAAGGATTACCTCCACCATTTCTATTGATTTATTATCCAAAAGGATTACCTCCACTTATATCCAAAAGATCAATCTCAATCAATTGATTATCATTTTCTAACCCATAAATCTCAATAGCATCATCATCACCACATGTGCAAGAAGAACCTAGTAATTCTTCAACATTCTTGACTAGCAAAAAGACGGGTTGTTATGAATCTGAAAATTTTCTAATCATTTGTTGTTATCCTTCCTGTTATTTCCCATGGTCCATGATCAAATCTCAAGCAGTTAAGCTCCACTAGAGAGAATCAACCCTAATACCACTTGTTGGAAATGTAGATCACTAGTTAGAGGAGGGGGGTGAATCAATAGTGATGGAACTTATAACATTTTCACACTTTTTACCAAATCACTAAACAACAATGCACATCATAACATTAGTAGATAAATGTAACATAAAATAAACACATAATATCCATGATAAACATAAAGATAAACATGCACAATGAGACACAAGTATTTCTAGTGGAAAATCCAAAGGGAAAAAAATCACTCGCTGCTATTGTGTTGCTTCTCGTTATCTTATTATTATATAACCCACAAAATTGCATTTTAAGTTGGTCACCACCAGATAGGATCCACTACCCCTTTAATATTATTTTTGGCCACCACCAGCTAGAGAGTCTCTACTCACATGAATTTTCATTCCACTACCTGCTAGAAATAACCACTCCCAATAAGCCTCACCCAACCACCACTAAACTATCCATTTACCACTTGATGGAGATACTAATCATAATATATTGTTTTATTGGCCACCACCAATAAGGAGCAACAACCCTTTTAGGTTCAACCACTACTAAATGGATGCCCCAACCTCCTCAAACTCTTAGAGCCATGCTTTCAATCATTTTCAAATTAGACTCCAAGGAGAACTACACAACTCAATAACAACACATCATTGCATACAACCAATAATTTGATGAATGCCCCATAAATAACCATGCACTAAATGATCTTGAATCATTGCTTGCTCCATCTCCTTGTTATTTGCATAAGATGTTGGTTGAAAAACACTTCTGCTACCTTCTCCATCTTCTATAAACTGCTTCAATTTTTCTGCATAATATCCCTCTCATCTTGCACACTATTTGCCTCTCACACACTTTTTCAACCAACAATATAACTAAACTTAAATCCTCAAATCCTTCTCCTATAAATAATTTGTTGGAATTATTAAAACAATAATTTCCATTGGAGTAATGGAGAACTAACCATCTTCGTTCATACACTCTTAATTGGTATGGTATTTTGATATTTCTCCTCCTTGACTTGATCCTCCATGTTATTCAATTAATAATGGACCTCATCAACCTTAGTTATCTTCTAGATGACTTCCTCAAACTTTTTGACCAATTACCAAGTACAAAAACCATAGTAAAACCCCTTAGATTAACTAAGTGTGTGCACATTTCGAGAAATCCACCTACAACAATATTCACTCGGACAATATGTGAATATCAAAGAAGATCTTCACTTGGATGACATAGGCACCCTCGTAAAGATGAAAACTGTGGATAATTGCTTCCTAGATAAGATAACATAAAACTTGAAGTTTGTAACCTTCTTTCACCCAATTTACAACTCAGATTTTGGACATCTATATGCAACCATGAGACATTGTGACAAACATTGAGGACCATACATCTGACCAGTACAATGCATCGAAATCATGTTTACAAATATTAGCATTGGTTGACATCAATTGCAGCACTACAATCCCCACAATCCTTGATCCCCAACACCATTAGTCTCACTATAGAGGGAGACATAGTAGAGGATTGAGCTCTTCATTATCGCACATAACGTTCTCCTCATAGTCACTATATTTTTGAAGAGAAAGTAACGTGGCAACCTTGGAATCAAGAATAAACTAATTGGTGTGGCACTAGAAAGTGCATTAGGACTATTGAACAAAGGTGCGCTTGAAAGAGAAGAGCACTAGGTTTGCAAGATAAGTGCACCATTACTTAGAGACCTTTCAAAAATGAATCTAACTATCTTGAGACACCAAAAACATCATGCAAGAATTGAAGCAACATATGCAAGCGTGAAATTTAAATGTATCTAGTAACAAACTTACCCCAAAGGAGGGTGCACTTTAGACGAAGAATGATGGATGGCCCTTATGCTCAATAAATGCGTAGAGACCAAAAGTTAAAGATAGGAGTGTGAAATGAGTTCTTAAGTGAGACCTTTATATAAGAAGAGCACATGTATGGTCAGATTAGGGTTTGGAAGTGCACCTTTCACATGTTTCAAAATCAAGAGATAAGAATGTGTTTGTTTTTGGGAAAACTAGTGTCTTTTCGATCGACTAGCCCTCTAGGTTTGGTAGCTACCGTAGAAACAAATAGTTTAAAGAAATTTGTGATTTCTTCTATGTATGATAGATAAGGGAGAAGCAAAGGAACCAACCTGGATCTTCTGCTAGACTCCTTGCTTGATCTCTCTCCCCTTTGACAGAGCTTGCAACTCCTCTTCGCACTTATCCTGCTTGAGACTACCTGTAGAGACACAGTAACAAGAACAGTCAAAGAAACTTGATCTATTATATCATAAGCATTGCAGAATTAGAAATATAATGAACATACAATAACATTCGCAAATAATAACATTCATAATAGCACAATTGTATGGAAGAAAACTCGAAGAACTTTATTAAATAAGAGGGAGAATTACAACCCATTTGTCTGATCTAGCATCATCCTCCCAGCATCAAAGCTCTCTTCACCTCATGAAAAGCAAGATCACACTAAGAATACAATGCTCCTTCTCAGATACAAACTATCAGCACTTCCTTACAAATTACAAAATTCCAGCCTCCATATCTCTCAGCTGAGGGATCCATTTATAGATGTGTGCAAGGGTGTCAATCATCTCTAGGTTTTTGATTAGTGTCATTCCACTTGTTGCATTTGGTTCCACTTGGAGATTTCTTGGATCTCTTACTCCATCCCTGGGCGAATTCAGAGAGGCAAGTGTCATAGGAGAAGTTTCTAGAAGATTCCATGAGCATCCACTTAGCAAATTGTCTCAGACATTTGTCCATCCTCGCTCATTGCACCATACAGAAGGCCTCATTAGTATGCACCACACCTGGCTAGTGTAGAAGTCAGTATGCATCGCACCCTGCTAGTGGAGCAGTTAGTATGTTCCAGTTTAGGCCAATTCTAGATGGTTTTTTAGGTGGAACTTTTTGGGGAATGATGTAATCAGTTGACCATGATCTTTTAGGGTATGAAACAACTCTTTTAGGGGTTAAAGAGCCCTAGTTTATCGACATATAAGATTGGGGTTGAAGTTCCCAGATATGTTTATAACAGTTGCCCCCTAAAGCATGGAGTCGTAAATCTTTTGATGTCAGGTGAAATGCTTTATCATGAGGATCTAAGGTTTCAAAACTGGAAGGATACAATACAATACATCATCATAATATAATTTTCATGATCTAGTTGAGGCGGGCATTCCCATGCTCAACTTTATAAATTCATTTCATATACATAGAAAAGATAGTCATCTGCATATGCAGACTGGTGATTCTTCAAATGTAGATTCATCTCCCCTGGCTCAGATGACCATCTGTGCAGCTTCTGTGTACATTTGATGTCTTTATATCCCTGAATGTAACACAACCCGGATGGATGAAACTAAATCCGGGGTCTTCAAAACGTGTTCAATCTTCACCCAATGTACAAGTAAATCCATGTGAAGAAATGTTCTGAAGTCAAACATGGAAAGACATCGCCTCATTACCAACCAATAATGTGAGCTATTAACAGACACGAGAGGAATCACCGATAATGATAATGACCCTCAAGGTACTATAATACAATTCATGTGGTGTGGATATATGATCCGATGTCGAACACTGTGCAAAATCTTTCAGTCGAAGGCCACTGATGTTAACCTATCGCCGGAAGTGAGAAAATTTCCATTGAGGCATGCAAGCTTCAAAATACTGAAAGGGGTGTTTCTAAGTCAACTTCTTAGATAATGAGCTGATGTCAACAAGAAGTGACCCGTCGTAGGAGGGCCTTAATGTATCCCACATCTACGACACGAAATGAAGCAAATGATTTTTTGGAGGTGAAAACGATCTAACGACATAAGGTTCAGGAATGGTGGTCACGGAAAATGGAGTTTGAAGGTATTGTAGTGGATGAGGCATTAACTGGATTGTGGTTTCTCAACGGAATGACTTCTGTTGAACATATTAGTGACACTGAGATGGATTGGTAGCATTAATCCCAACAGATGGATGGTGTGGAAGACCAATGGTGAAATGACCGGTGAATGGAATAACCCAACTCAGCTCAATCATGGTGATGGAGTGAAAGTGTCATGTTCAAGAGCAACCTGCTACCATAAAATTCTTCAAGTTTTCTTCCCTTTTTCCCCAATCATTGTTGACCAATACCTCTTTATTTTTGTCAAACTTGAGGAGGATAACATATGCTTGTTCTATAATTTTCCCTTCGGGAAATCCTATCGCTATGTTTTAGCGAGTCTAGCGATAGTGAAACTCGTTCTTGTGTAAGTAGACAACTTTGTCACTATTGTTTTGACGAGTTTAATGACAAAGACAACTCTGTCCTTTTCATGTTTAGAGAGTTTGAAAAGGGACAAAAAGGGGACTCTGTCGCACCTTGGGTGGACGAGCTTGTCACTATTGTTTTAACAAGTTTTGACGATAAAGATAACTCGGTCCTTTTCATGTTTAGAGAGTTTGAAACGGAACGAAAAGGAAACTCCAACAGTTCTTTTTTGTAGGATAATCCCTTAAGTCCGAAAAAGGATAAAATAATACAAAAGGGATGACTTTTTGATCACTTTAACGAGCCAAAAGAGACAAGTTCTCGACAATCTTTTCATATTTAACGAGTCTGAAAAGAGTTTAAAGGAGACTCATTTTTGAGGAATGAGTGGTGTCTAGTGTAGCAACTAGTTCCAGGTAAGCTTGGAACTTCTCAAAACATGGTGATGTGAAGAGGTTGGCTAACAAAACCACTCGTCACGGCTGTTCCTCAAAAAGGGGTAAACAATAAAGTGGAAGTGTATGGTTGGCCAAAAGAATGTAGGTGATGGTAGGAACACAACCAAGGCTCAAAACGCTGATAGCATGGCAATCACAAAGGTTATTTACTGAAGGTGGGTTCATTTCTTAACGAGCTTGAACCATGGGGAACTATGCTCAGTGGTAGGTTTACTTTTTAACGAGCTTGAACCATGCAATAACCTATGGTCAGTGGTAGGTTTACTTTTTAACGAGCTTGAACCATAAATGATTAGAATCCACTGTATTTGCAGTATTTGATAAAAAATAAAAAATTGAAGGATGATTAAGGTCATTCGAATAATATTCATTGTTGTCTTGAAGGTGGGAATGATGGTGGCAATCTTCCCACGGCGTCTCTCCTATCATCATCGATTGGATGATTCCTTTGTCTATAGAATGTATACGAGACCAAGGATTGGAAGAGGTACCATACTCTAGAGACCTATCTATCCAAACACTCGTTGAGTGTTGTTTTGGGTTTGTCACCTAGGCCCAGAAAATTGATTACTACAAAGATTCTATGGGGCTTTGGGGCAATACCTCACGGTGGTCCTCACTATCAAAATAGTCAGAGTTTTTCTTAATGTTAGATGACGTTGAAAAGATCATATGGTAGGTTTCCACTGTGGCCACCTCCGCAAGTCTAGTTGGAGGTGGGAGGGCAAAAGTACCCATTAAGGAAGGGTCTTTTAGGAGACCTACTCCGACATTTTGAAGCAATTTAGAACTTCCATGGATCAATGGAATGCTTCCAGCATCCTGTGAACTGTTAGGAAAAAAGTCTATTTGGTCAACAATTGTAATTCCACCTTGGAAGGGAAATGCAATCTTTCTAAAATATGTAGACACAATGGCAGACATAACATAAATCCAAGGCCTTCCCAGTAAGATATTGTAGTCAAGGTTTCCATCAATGACTTCAACTTCACTCTCTACTATCTTGCCCCGCAGTTCAACTTGCAAGTTACTTAAAATCCCATACGGCATGTATGTTCTTCCATCAAATGCTTTTAATGTTGTTGATGATCGCGACAAGGGTGTGAACCTAAAGTTTTCCAGCAACTCATTGACATAATACAGGTGGATGCCCCCTCATCAATGATCATCGATGAACAATTTTATTGAGGGCTTTTACTTGTATAAGGAAAGCGACTTGAGCTGGTAACTAAGGTGCGTATCCTTTGGTTAAAGGCCACAAGATTGGAATCCGCTGGATCAATCCCACCTATTGCTGATAACAAAGCCTGTTTTTGGGAGGGGCAATTCTGCAGTACTTCAAGTGTTGACATAGCGGATGGAGATTGAGCTAGGTCCTCCACTATATTATAATTTTGTGTAGCTCAAGCACAAGGATTAAACGTCGATTTATGTACGACTCCCTTTGGTGGCTTTATAGTTAATTGAGGAATAATGGGTGGAACAACTTCTGGTGAAGTCGTCGTCAAACTACTAGGTTGATTTGTAGCCTTGTTGTTTGACAATTGTGGATTCCCATAATCTTTTCTCCTTGTCGATATCAAATCATCATTTTTCTGTTTTGAGATGGATAACATAACCACTTGGGATGTGGAAGCATGATCTATAGAAACCAGGTTAGTTTCTGGGTTTGGATTAGTTTCTGAGTTTGGAAATAGATCACTCAACACCACTGAGGTACTTGAAGTCTTTAAAAATTTTGCAACCTTAACTTGATGTGGAAAATCTTTCTTCCAATGCTCCTTGTTACATATGTAACATGGAACACGAGGTTTCTTTTGCCCAATAGGGTTTTCAGAATATTTTTCAGGAGTTGAATTCTCATGTTTCTTCTTATTATTTTTCCCTTTCTTCTTGCCCCCTGGTTGCTTTGGATCCTTGCCCTTGTTGGATGACATGACATTAATTTCCGAGGAAAGAGGTTTTTCATTTGCTTTTTGACTAGAAACTGCAAGGGCTTTACCAAATGGAGCCTTTTCAGTTTGCGTGCTTGAGGTACCGATCATGCCATCACCGGCGTGAGAGTCCCTGTTCGATTTAGGAGGGGGAGGAACGGAAAATTCTGGTCTGGAAGCATCAGGAATTTTGTCGTAGAGTGTGCCAGACTGAGCATAGATCAAGTCTAAATATTAAGCACGAGCAATGACTTGTTGTTTAGTGACAACTCCTCCTTTTGCCACGTCCTCAGTTATAGATGGTAATAAGGACTTAATAAACCACTCAGCGAAAAGCTGATCAGGAACATACGTCTTTACCATTCGACAATAATGTTGCCACTCATGAATATGATCATATATGTGAGTAGCCATGGTCTGTTTAAAGTTGGTAAGGAGTTCTGTTCCTGTTTCGTACCTTATGGGTAACTGAAAGTGGGTTAGAAAGGTAGTGACAAGGGCGTTGAAGTTGTCAAACAAAGCTCTAGGCAATTCAATATACCATTTTGCTGCCGGACCAGTGAGCATTTTCTGAAAAAGGCGAAGCCTAATCGAATCATCATTCAGGGTGTTGGACGAACACCAAAAATAAAAGTCATTACATGATTCAATGGATCTTCACCTATCCATTGAATTTAGGAATATCAGATGGAAGTTTATGAGGAATCACTGGCCACGAAAGGGCGTACGCAATTGGATCATTTGTCAGCTGGTTCAAATCTGGTAATTCTAGAGTTGCTACAAAAGGTAACTATTGATTTAGGTTAGGTGAAGCATACCCAAGATAAGATGGGATCGCCTAAGTAGTGGGTCTTTGCATACCAACATAATGTATCTGATGTTGGTAACTTTGATAAGGTTGTTGGACATAACTAGTATAGTGTGGTTGTTGATAACCATTTTGAAAATATGGTTGTCCATTACTTAAAAAGCTTTGTTGCTTAGGTGCTCAGTAGGTTTGCTGGAATTGTGGTTGTTGGTATTGTACCAACCATGGTTGTTGGACCATTTATTGTTGCCCAACACTGGAAGATTGACCCAGATGTGAAGTGATAATACCTGTTTGAGCCTGAGTCATTTCAGGTAAAGAAGCACTAACCTGAGCTTGTGATTGAGCTGTAAAGACAAGAGGTTGTTGTGTTGCAACCTGAGAGACTTGAGGTTGACATACAACATGCATTTCTTGTACTTGCGACACAGTCACAATAATAGGCGTAGTGGGAATATTTGACACAGGTTGGATTGGTTGCATTGAATATACAACCCTTGGTTGTTGAGGCAGTATTGGTACCCAACCGCTGGATGTAATTCCAGTTTGACCTGAATTTTGTTGTGAACTTTCATATGGTTTTTCTCCAGGAGGGAACAATGAAAAAGCATATTTCCATCCATATGGTGGCAGTCCAGTGTTCAAAGGATATATCAGTCTTTGAAGACTAATCTGCCCAAATTGATACTGGCATGCAGGATCAATTTGTTGAGTTTCAACATAAGAAATACCAGATGGGATTCCAGATGAATAAATAGGAGCAAACCATGTCGTCGAAATAGTCCTTGAGTGGACTTCAATGAGTGATTGATAACTAGCTGGGACATATGGTATACCAACAAACATTGTAGGAATGGCAGCAGGAACTTCTACTATAGCTGTATCAGATGACACAGTCCTAGATGTTTATGGTTTCTCAAACATGTTTAGTCTATCCAAAAGATTTCCTAGCTATTCGATAGGAACTTGTGATGAAGGATGATTAAAAGAACCAACTTCAGGAGTGGAAGGATACAGATGAATCCCAGTCCCAAAATGCAACGGGGCACTGGATGGAGTATCCTCTACTATCTCCTCTATAGTAATCAGTCTAGGTGGAAGAGGTAGACCATCAGGTCCGTAAAATATTTCTAGAGCCAAAGAAGATATAGCTTCTATAGTGACAAATACTAGCGGGGTGACACCTTCTGAATTCTGGAACTCAACTTCCAGATGTTCAGGTGAGTGAACTTCAGTCTCTGGAGCTGTTTCAGGTATAGAAGTGTCTACCATTACACTAGGATTAGTTCTAATGTCCTCTTGTAATTGCAGAACTTCTTCTCCAAAGGTAGATGTACTAGAAACGATCGGAGTAACTATAGTCTCTGATGATGTTGAAACAAAAGTTCCAAATAAACTAGATGAATTGGACTCAGTTAAACAAGACCGTTTGTCCTGGAATGGTTTTGTTTCTAGAGTCAAAGACGGTTGACTCGCTAGTCTCTGCAAATGACGAGGTTTTGATTGACATTCTTCCATGATTATGGATTACTTGATCAACTCAAAATTAAGGGGAAAAATGTTATTCCGAATTAAATAAATTTTAATGATGCTTTGACGCAACTTTGCTTTTTCAATTTTTAAGAGTCGAGAAAAAGCTAAAGATGACTCTAGTCCCCTTCGATGTTTAATGAGCCTGAAGTGACAAGTGCTCAGATGGACCTTTTTCTTTTAAGGAGTCAAAAAGGAACGAAAGTGATTACTCTAAAAATCTAGACAGAGGGATTACCAAACCAATCGCAAAACTGCAATATACACCTTGGTGATAAATTAAAGAGAAATTACCAAGGACTTATGTATGATAGTTAATCTTCCATAATGTTGTGTTCAGTGCATTGTGATCGATAGGGCGGCAGACTCGGTTTCCTATGGATAAAGGATATAAGCTTATTATGGTCTCCCAATATATACATGACGATACGGGGAGTAAAATTCTGTGCTAGCACTTGTCGTATCAAGGAGGAGGAATCACCCAACCTTTGATGAAAATGATAGTTACTAGTTTTTACGACGCCGAAACACGTCTCTAGCCTAAACCTCTAGATGTGTTGCGTTAGGTTTCAAAGCGTTGTTAGGTTCATTGAGATTTATTTTAGAGTTGATCTTGTTTAAAAGTTTTCCTTTCAATGGTTCACTGCGCGATGTTGATTTGAAATTCCTACAAATGAAATCTACAATGATAAACAATCGTTTTTTATTTTGATCAATAAAGATCCTAGCTACTAGGGAAAGAAAATTACGATTCTTTCAAACAAGGAGCAAAGAACACACATTAAATGCACTTTCATAAATAATTTTTCACACGCAAGCTAAATGCAAATGCAAATACATGTATTTGTTTTCTGTTCTCCTTAATGTGAAAAATGCCAAAAAGGAAAACTAAGTATAGCGAAGATCTGAAATATTTCATTCAAGGTGACATTTCGACAATTCCTTTTCCAAAATAGAAAGAAGGACTAAATGACACTTTTCAATTTCGAATAGAAAATGCTTTTGACACTTCGAATAATCAACAAATCAAATCAAGTACATGACAAAAAGTTCAATCGACTATTCAGGGAAGGAAGACTTAACGACACTTCTCTTTTTGACACAAAATGACAGTTACGACACTTTTGTACCAAAACATTAGATCGATTTAAGCAACTTTTCGACAAAGGATTGTAAATGATGTACAAATACATAAAAACATTTACTAATACTAATCAATGGAGGCTGGTCTATGTGATGCAAGCAGGCTTCAGTAATGAGATACTGTTCATAAGTAGCAAATCAACTAAACAAAACTGAAAACAAGGACAAAACCCCCAAATTTGAAGAAAGGAAATAGGTTCAGTCAGTCACCGCACCTGGGCTTCACAAAAATAGGGATGAATCACACTTTTCAAGTTCGGGAGGTGTGATGCGTATTGGTTGATAGTGATAGATAGTGTGATGGGCCAAGGAGCGCAACTGAAGTCAGTTTTGGTTCAAATTTGCAACTGGTTTCAGTGAGTTAAGCTGAGCTATGATGGATAGTAAAGAGCAAAGTACAGAGGAAGGATCTTGAGAGGTTACTGAGCTACCAAAAGGGAATCTAGAATGCTTGTAAGTCAATTTTTTAATTCATAAACTAAACCAGAGATTGACTGAAGTAGCATTCATCTACTATGCAATTGCAGAGCAAAAGTAGTTTGAAGGCTATCTGGCTAACTTCAGGCTTCATCTATAGTCTATAAAACAAACAACAACAACACACAAACATCTATTCACTTCCCAGTGGAGTTGCCATTTTGTTTCTAGGAAAACTAGTGTCTTTTCGATCGACTAGCCCTCTAGGTTTGGTAGCTACCCTAGAAACAAACAGTTTAAAGTAATTCATGATTTCTTCTATGTATGATAGGTAAGAGAGAAGCAAAGGAACCAACATGGATCTTCTGCTAGACTCCTTGCTTGATCTCTCTCTCCTTTAACAGAGCTTGCAACTCCTCTCCTCACTTATCCCACTTGAAGAGTACCTGTAGAGACACAGTAACAAGAAAAATCAAAGCAACTTGATCTATTATGTCATAAGCATTGTAGAATCAGAAATAAAATGAACATACAATAACATTTGCAAATAATAACATTCGCAATAGCACAATTGTATGGAAGAAAACTCGAAGAAATTTATTAAATAAGAGGGAGAATTACAACCTAGTTGTCTGATCCAGCATCATCCTCCCAACATCAAATCCCTCTTCACCTCATGAAAAGCAAGATCACACAAACAATACAATTCTCCTTCTCAGATACAAACTATGAGCACTTCCTTTCAAATTACAAAATTCCAGCCTCCAGATCTCTCAGCTGAGGGATCCATTTATAGATGTGTGCAAGGGTGTGAGTCATCTTTGGGTTTTTGATTAGTGTCATTCCACTTATTGCATTTGATTCCACTTGGAGATTTCTTGGATCTCTTACTCATCCTTGGGCGAATTCAGAGAGGCAAGTGTCACAGGAGAAGTTTCTAGAAGATTCCATGAGCATCCACTTAGCAAACTGTCTCGGACATTTGTACATCCTCACTCATCACACTCTACAGAAGGCCTCATCAGCATGCATCGCACTTGGCTAGTGTAGAAGTCAGTATGCATTGCACCCTGACAGTGGAGCAATGAGTATGGTCTAGTTTAGGCCAATTCTGGATTGTTTTTTAGGTGGAACTTTTTGGGGAATGATGTAATCAGTTGACCATGATCTTTTAGGGTATGAAACAACTCTTTTAGGGGTTAAAGAGCCCTATTTTATCGACATATAAGATTGGGTTGAAGTGCCAAAATATGTCTATAACAGTGATAACTACCACTAGAGAGTGCGATAGCACTACCTTGAGAAAGTGTGTTTTCCTTGTCAATAAGAAGTGCACTAAGCCTATCTCAAGAAAGTGTGCTAGGATTATCTCTAGGAAGTGCTTTATGCCTAAATAAGAGGGATGCACCATGAAGGAAAATGACTTAGGCTTGTGAAAGTAAGGTACTTTTCCACTTAAATATTCTAGGAGAAGACTTGAACACTATATAAAATATGACCAAGCATGACTTTAATGACTTAAAATGAAAGATGTCATGATCGTTAGGGCTCTAAAATTTGAATGAAGGAAAAATTTTGGAGGGTGTTGTAGCAGCTACAACAGAATTTAAAGGATTTTTCTCAAGCTGATCAAGATGAAAATTGGCTAGAGGCCATGAATGAAGAGCTTGATGAGACTGAGAAAAATTAGTCTTGGGAGCTCGTTCCAAGACCAATAGATAAAAACATTATTGGCACAAATTAGGTCTTCAGGAACAAATTGAATGAACATGGAGAAGTGTTAAGAAACAAAGAAAGGTTAGTTTACAAGGGCTATGCACAAATTGAAGGTTTAGATTTTGATGATACCTTTTCTCCTATTGCACAATTAGAAACAATTCACATGTTCTTAGATTTTTCTATTTTTAAGAAATTTAGGATATATTAGATGGATGTAAAATCTATATTTTTAAATGGAGAATTGCAAGAAGAAGTCTACATTGATAATCTTGATGGTTTTCAACTTTCAAATAAAATTGATTATGTTTGTTGGCTGAAAAAGGACTTGTATCGTTTTAAGCAAGCCCCGGGGGCTTCGTCTTCCATACTGGACAATTATTTTTTCAAGTGTGGTTTTAAAAGAAGTGAAGCTGACAATAATTTGTTTGTAAAATCCAATGATGGAATTTTTTTAGTGGACAATTATTTTTTAGAGTGATTCAAATAATCTAATTTGTTAGTTTACCATTGATATGAAGGCCAAATTTGATGTGTCTATGCTTGGAAAAATATTTCCTTGGTTTAAAGATTGAACAATCTTCAAAAGGAATTTCATCTCACAAAACAAGTATCTTAGAGAAGTTTTAAAAAAAATCAGTATGGAGTAATGCTGTTTGGTAAGATCCCCATTGGTCACTAGTTGCAAACTCAGTAAGACTGATGAATAACCAAAGGTGGATCATACATTATATAGATCTATTATTGACATCCTCTTATACATAACATCCTCCACACCAGGCATTATGCAAGAAGTTGGTATTGTTGGAAGATTTCAAGCAACCCCTAAACAAATTCATCTCCTTGCAGGGAAGAGGATTCTCAAATATCTAAGAGTCACAATGGACTATGGACTTTCGTACCCCAGAGGTAAATAATTTGAAATAATTGTTTTTATTGATGTTGATTGTTGGGTAATTTATTTATTGGTTAAATTACTTAGCATTAAATTATTAATCCAGGTTCATACACTTGTGAACCACACTTGCACAATATATGCTAGGAAATTGAATTTCAATTTAAAAAGGAAATATAATCTATTGAAAGAAATTGCAAGACCAAAATAAAATCCTAACCATGAATATATGTAAAATGAGAACACACACTTTCTAGGAAGAAAGACACTAACTTCTTAAAATGAAATATCTATGGAAAGCAATAAATCCTAACCTAGAAAGTAATGAGACTTTAATATATTGGATTGAAAGCACAATTCTACTTTAGGAAGAGTAAGTGTGTTTCTATTCTATGAAACTTATGCTACGAAAGAAAATGAAATTTGTACACTATGAAAGCAATAAAATTCTTATGTTAGATTATGTTTCTATGAAAGTTGTTAGACCTCTAAGTCCTTATTCTTATTCTAAATTATATTCTGAGGAACATGAAAACAAATCTATTCTACAAAAGCTAAAAATTCATTTGGCAATCATATTCTAAAAAGAAGAAAAAAAAAATTGTTTCTAAGAAAGAAAATGAACTTTGTACTAGGGAAAGTAAAAGAATTTTATTCTATAACTATAAGTAAATGATTGAATTTCAATTTCATCTATCTATTAAATCAAAGCAGATTAGGATTACTAGTGTGCACATTTAGAGTTTAGAATCATTCATGTCTGCATATTATCCATAAATATGAGGCTACTTAAATCAACAAGCAACTAATTTTATTTTTTTTGTTATTTTTAGGTTTTATTCAAGTGCTTAATCTATTAAACAACAAGAATGAAACAAACATAAAAAGGGCGTAGAGAGAGTGCATAGAAAACAAAGAATCTAACCAAATGATTTGAAATAAACCTTGAAGAAAATGAATGTAAAAAGGAACTAGACTATCTTGTAGAAATAAAATATAATAGAAATTAAAATATTCTTGTACTCATTAGGGGGGCCTCCTGAAGTGCACGAGATATGGAAAACTTAGGAAATTATTAGTAAAACACTAGATCTCATCATGAAGGCATAACCAGATCAAAAGGTTGTATTAACTAAAAAAAATCTTAACAATATTTAACAATAATGATAACATATGAGAAACCTTCAACATTCAATAATTAATGCCTTTGATACGCTTCTCAAAGAAGAATTTTACAAAGTTTTAAAATAACTACTCCTGAGAGACTTAGTGCTAAAGGCTAGCTCTATAGATCGACATTTCAAACTTCAAATTCTTTTGAGACTCTAACTCACATGATTCTCTATTTATGGAACAAATAATGTGAGAAATACATCAACATTCTTCAAATTATTCGTGCTATCGCTCTCTTGATAAGGATTCATCTTGCTTGATACAGATTAAGGCTCAGTTGATACAGATTCAACCTAGCTTGATGCCATGTTTTGATGCGTAGTGTGCCACGCCATTATTTGACTGTAAGTTTGAATTTGATATTGTGGCCAACTAGAGTTATTTTGTTTGCCCCTAGTAGGTGGAAATCCATATAGGTGACATTTGTCATATTACCATATGCTCTGGTTGTTTTATCTCTCATGCATACCATTTAAACCTTAGATTTGGTTGCAGAGACTATGAGATTTTGTAACTCATACAAATTGAATCAAATTTGCTAATAAAACATATAGAAATGAGAGCACATGTAGACTTTTTCTTTATTTGTGGCTTTGATATCTTTTTATTTCAATATGGTGGTGTAGTGGTATAAAGATAAGTGGAAAATAAGCAAATGAGAAGGTAACAAATTGTCAAAAAGATGCAATTATTTTGGCCCAACATTGATTCGGTAGGTGATTTAGATGATTGAAAAATAATTAGTGGTGGTGCTTTATTTCTTGGTGACTCTCTTGCTCCATGGTTGATAAAGAAGCAAGCTTCAATTTCTCTATATATTGCCAAAGCATAATATGTAGCAACAATTTCTTATTGCACTCAACTATTATGGATGAAGTAGAATTTTCAAGATGTGCAACTAATATATGATCAATGAATACCAATAATATTTATAACATAAGTGAAATCAACATGTCCGAGAACCATGTTTTTAACTCCAAGAAAAAGCATATTCCAATCAGGGACTATTTCCTACGAGAGCAAGTTGCAAATTAGATTGTCAAGTAGGAGTATGTACCTATAAAAGAATAGGTAGATGATATATTAACTAAACCTCTCTCAAGAGATCAATTTCAGCTCTTAATGGAAATATTTGGAGTAGTTCCACTTACTTCTCTCCACTAAATATTCCCCAAGAGGAAGAAAGGAAGTTGACAAGCGCTCAACATATTAAAAGGGAGCTACCAAGTCCACAAGATCACCGAGGCGGGGTGAGATTTGTCGTAAGGGGAGCATATTATTTTCTTTTCCATTGATGTAAAAGGGGGTTAAGTACTCAAAGGGGGATGTTGGGTTATGTTACATTCTTTCCATGACTATCCCACGTAGTTAGCCAGGGGGTTAGAGGAGGGAGGAGCCCCCATTTCATTGTGCTGATTGTGTAGTGGAGGGGGGTCACATGGGGTTTGAGGCATACCCGTAACCCCACTTTATGGGGTCTGAGGCAGCGCCTCGGAAAATTTTGGTTTTGGACACTATGTTAGGGTGGGTGGACCCACCTATGGTTTTGTGCATGTTTTTCGCACATGTTTTTTGGACGCGATGGTTTTCGGTCCATGGTTTTGGATGCGATGGTTTT
>APFE030781830.1:0-34207 GCA_000404065.3 Pinus taeda
TAACTAATGCTCCTGCTACTTTCATGAGAGTAATGAATGATGTACTCAGACCTTTTATTGATGATTTTTTCATTGTATTTTTAGATGACATTCTTATATTTAGTAAAACATGGGAAGAACATTTAAATCATGTCAAGCAGACTCTAGATGTTTTGAAAAGAGAAAATCTCTATGTTAAGCTCTCAAAATGTGAATTTGGAAAAACATCTTTGAATTATTTGGGTCATATTGTAGGGGGTGGGGAATTGAAGATAGATCCCTCTAAGGTTGCAGTCATCGTAAACCGGCCTAAACCCAAATCTACTACAGAAGTTAGAAGCTTCCTAAGAGTAGCACAGTATTGGAGAAAGTTTATTTCTAACGTTTCCTTAATTGCAGCTCCCTTACATGCGTTAACGGGATTGAACAAGGTGTTTCAGTGGGGAGGAAAATAGCAGAAAGCCTTCGACACCTTAAAAGAAAATATTAGTACAACACCAATACTAGCACTACCCAATCTTCAAGGACCATTTGAGATTGAAACAGATGCCAGTGACTATGCCATGGGAGCAATGTTGATGTAGCACGGTAAACCCATATGTTATCATTCTGAGACATTTAATTCTGTAGTAGTTAATTATCCCACATATGATAAAGAATTGTATGCATTAGTACAGAGTGTGAAAAAGTGGAAACACTATCTGATGGCAAAGAGACAGTTATACATATTGATCATCAACCACTTCAATATTTACACTCACAAACTAAGTTGCAGCAATCAAGACACTATAGGTGGATGGGTTTTCTACAATAGTTTCATCTTGTCATCAGATATAAAAAGGGCATACACAATAAAGTTTCAGATATGTTGTCCAGACCAATCATAAATGCATCTATTATACTTAAGCATAACTCAATATTGCATGAAAGCTACATTAAACAGTATGCTCAAGATATAGATTTTAAAGATGTATATGCAACTTTAAGTAATAGAAAAAAGGTAGAAGAATTGGGTTACTATATTAAGGACCGACTCTTGTATCATTTGGAAAATCTATGCATCCCATAAACAGAGAGAGTTAACATAATTAGGGAGGCACATACTTCCCTAATATCATGCCATTGGTGTAAGTAAAACAGTTGCACAGCTGCAAAGATTTTGTTATTGGCCAAAAATTAATGAAACATTTCTAGATATGTAAGAGGGTGTACCATGTGTGCTAAAAGCAAGCCCAGCAATAGAAAACTAAGCTTGTACACTCCACTACTAGTTCCTTCTCATCCTTGGGAAAGTGTTTCCATGGACTTTGTTGGGGGACTACCTAAATCTAGAAAAGGTCATGATTGTTTATATGTTATTATGGATAGGTTCAACAAAATGTGTATTTTAGTACCCTATAACAAACAGATTACAGCTGAACAAATAGCAAAGTTGTTCTTTCAGCATGTATGGGTAAATTTTGGATTACCCACTTCCATTGTATCTAATCGAGATTCCCTATTTGTTGGGAAATTTTGGTCAAGTCTGTGGGAATTGATGGACACCAGAGAAAAACTTTTCATCCACAAACAGATGGCCAAACAGAGGTGATCAACTAGACAGTGATCCAGTTGCTCAGAGGCTATTGTAGCAAGCATCCCAAGATTTGGGATGAACATTTGTGTTATGTGAAACATGCTTACAACAAGGCTAAACATTCTTCTACACAGAGATCTCCTTTTGAGACCTATTTTAGTTTCACACCAAGGTCTCCCTTGGATTTTTTCTTTGGTAAAGACATAGTGGTTGATGGAAACAGTGATGTGGACAAGGCAATCAAATTCATTGAACAAATCCAAGAGATTCACCAGGCAGTAAGGGAGCAGCTGGAAAAGATCCAAGCCAAGTATAAGGCAAGGCATGATAAGCATCGGATTGAGCATAGTTTCCAAGTTGCTGATCAAGTCTGGCTGAACATTAGCAAAGACAGAATGCAAGGTGAAGGTAAGAAGTTGAAGCCAATAAGGTATGGACCTTTGAAGATACTTGAGATAATCGGTGAGAATGCTTTTCGCCTTGATTTGCCAGCTTACATGCACATCTATTTAGCAGTTAATGCAGAAATCTTGAGACTATTTGAACCTTCATTGATTGAAGATCCCGAAGAGAAGAGTCAATTTCCTGCTAGTGATGATCTATTGCCTGAATATCTCAATGAATTGTAGGAAGATATAGTTCTAGACAAGAAGGTGAGAACTACGTGTAGAGGGGATGTTGAGTACCTCAGGATTGGACTCAAAGGTTCAAAACCAAGCAGTGCAAGATGGATAGAAATTGGGCAAGCGAGGAATCTACATCCTCACTTGATTGATGCTTAAAAACCAACTTTTGGGGTTCCAAAAGCTTTTTCAATGGGAAGGTGTGATCCAAATGGGATCCTAGAACACTCTCTAAGTTTTCATGAACTCTTTAAAAATCATGCCAAAGATTAAAATTCTTATAAAGATCAAGCTATCGAAAGGAATCCTTAGACAGTTGCAATGGTGATCAGCGCAGATCAATGAGGGTCGTTGATCTAGCGCGTAGAGCGGCGGACCATGGTAACACGCGCTAACACCAACCAGCAAATGCAGGGAAAAGTTTAAGCAGCAGAGGTAGTTTCTGATATGAAATTAGCGATAGATCGACGACCCTCATTGATGTCACTAATCGCATATCAAAAACTACCTCCACCACTTAAATTTGTCACTATATTTGTTGGTTGGTGTCAGCGCGTGTTACCATGGTCCGTTGCTCTACACACTAGATCGACAACCCTCGTTGATCTGTGCCGATTGCCATTACAACTATTTGAGGATTCCTTTCGATAGCTTGATCTTTATAAGACTTTTAATCTTTTGCATGATTTTTAAAGAGTTCATGAAAACTTAGAGAGTGTTTTATGATATATATATGCGACTTGCGATAAGGCCGGACCCAACGGGTCTTATGGTTAGAAATAGATATATTTTGAGTTCCGTAAAAAGGAGTTTTTCAATGTAAAATCACATTTCGTTAAAGAAACAAAATACAAAAGGAATGTGCGCGATGCGATGAAGCCGGAACCGAAAGTATTTGTAAATGTCATTGTATAGTATTTGAAGTCTGCCACAAAACCATTTGTCGAGATTTTCCCCTTTTTTAATGTATTTTTCCAATACAAAGGAAACCATGGCACAAGGGCACGAAGAATTACGATAGCGATTACAGGCAGACCCGATAGGAGTCTAGGGTGGATTTATTGATATTTCAAGTCTGATAAACGACAAATTGGCGGATTTTCCCATGTTTTAGAGTATTTCTCTATGTAAACAAAGAATGACTATTCTGAGCATTTCAAAGGTGTCGATGGTCCTTTCATTACAAAACAGGTGGCCACCATCCTTGAAGGCATTTAGCAATGATTGCTAACACCTAGAGGGGGATTTGAGCAGACAGAGGTCAGGAGCCAGAGAGCCCAGAAGAGGAAACAAACGAATAGCGCTGATTGGCTTAAAATCCACATAATGGCTGAGACAGGAGCGCAAAAAAGCTAAGCCAAAGGAGGAAGCAGAGGCAAAGAGAGGCAGAGCGGGAGTCAATAGCCAGAAGAGCCGAGAGCTTCAGGAGCCAGGGATAAAATGGTGTCTAAACCCATTGTTTTTGTGTAAAATAGTGGAGTTGAGCCAAGAGCTTGTAAAAGGACTTTCCCATAATCCCAGAGAGCCTAGTTGAATTGACTAGAGCTCATGGAGGCGTAGCCAAAGAGTTTTGGGTAAACTCCTAATTAAATTTTTGCCTTATGTGTGTTGCTTTATTGCTGCATTATATCTGCTACTTTAGTTGTTGTTATATAAGTTCAAGCAAATAGACTTAAAAACACATAAATAGTCAACAATAAACATAAGCATACACCTTATTTCAAGCACATAGTTAATTCCGCATTGGTTAATAATAAAGACTTGGGAATATTTAAATCTTTGGAAGTGGGAGAGGTTCTTGAAAATTAGACAAGAAGCCTAAGTGCCACATTTTCAGATCACAAACAAACAAACAAACAAACAAAACAAAACAAAACAAAAAAACAAAAAACATTTTGGGTTCTTTTTTTTCCAAAAAAATGGAGACCTTCCAATTTTGCAATTTCATTAAATAAGTAACCACAAAAAAACCTCTCTAGGCAAAAAACTTGGAACTTTGCACCTTCATCAATTAATACTCAAGACACACTTGTAATAATCACACTACATTGTTGTTTTGAAGATTGCTCAAATGAGTGACTTTTTTAATTATGCAGAAATATTGCTATTATTTTTATTTGGAAATGTCATGCTAGTGATAAGATTTTCCTCGCAAATTTCGCTTTAAATATGACGAAAAGTTTGATATTGAAATTCCCTTCTCTTTTGGGTGTGCTTGTTGTTATGTTTTCTTATTTCTTCTAAAGATGTTGATATTGTAGTGGTGAGGAATTCAAACTTGGTAGATTATTTATCTTAATTGCGTTAATTGTAGTATTTCAACACTTGTTATTTGTGTTGCAAGTATAAGATCTTACTTCTTTCATTCAGGTATTTCTTCCTACTTATCTCATGCAATAGTTTCATATCTTCTAACTTTTGATTTTCCTTTCATCATTTATCTTACAAAAAATGCTCTGCCACTCTTGCAATTTGTTACCATTGGTTGTATTAAAATGCGGTCTCATTGACCTTCAGTCATTGTTATTCATATTGAAAGTATACAAGTTTGAGTAATTGTGTTCCTATATGTCTTGTAGAATTTTTCTACAAATCAGCTACCTCTTATACCATGTAGAATTTTCACCTGTAGATCAACTTGATATATGCAATGTCCTAAAGCATAATGCTTGATCTACTTCTACCATAAACTTTGTGGAAGCTTAAACAGATATGAGCATCATCAAGCATGAGCAAATATAACTGAGAATGAGAAGTAATCAACCATAACATAGAAGAATTTACCCGGGGAAAGCGTCAACCTAAAACCCTAACTATGTATTATCGTACAAGTGGAAATATAGCCAGTATTACAAAAATAATTAGCTCAAAAGCTATCATGCTCTCTCTGTAATATCTTTGCTGCTCATAGATAGTTAAAGGCCTCTCTCTAACCTCTAGTCTACCCTCCAAGCCTCCTATTTCTTTTTGCAATTTTGATTGGGGTCCAGTGCAGCCACTTGTGTGAATTGGCCTCTTCACACTCACCAACCTCTGATCCAACTACACAATCCTGAAGGAGATAAATCCTCATCATGGATGAGCTTCCTTTATCAAAAAATTAATCATCCAAATGATACTACATTGTCCCTTCTCTGATCTCAACTAGGTCTCTGTCTAAATTGACATGCATGAGTTATCCATGAGTGAATACTTAGTTATCTGAAATACAGTAGTTACATGCATGCAAGCATTAACTAACTGAACTCTCATTAATTTAACAAACTGTTAAATTAATCTAACTGGACTTGACTAAGTTAAACTAAGTCAACTGATTACAACTCATCATTATCTCTTTAACTAATGGATAAATTCATCAATTAATAGATAAACTGTTGCATGTCCTCACATAGACTTCAAGTCTGTTTTTTTTTCTTAACTAATTAACTCAAGATGAATTAATTAATTAATTTACAAACTGTTGTTAATATCAAATTCGAATTTTACTTCCTATTTTTATTCCAGGGACTGACTAAAATAGGAATCCATCGTGAACTGCTAAAAACAGAACTTCTAGTTTTAGCACTTCCATTTTTCATTCCATATTTGCCCAATCCAACACTGGTACTCAAACTGTTATTTTTAGCAGTGCTATTTTTAACACTTCTTGTTGCCATTTTCAACACTCCCTCTCAACAAGAAAGGCTTCCTCTTGAACCCGATCTTGTACCTTCGGAATGTTTTGCATGCAACACTTCTACCAAGTGTGGTTGCTCCAACAACTCTCGGAACAAAAAAACTCCCAACTGACCTCTCTGTTGGGCTAGAAACATACTCTGATGTTGAAGCTCTACCTGCTGCTGACGAGTGCTCCCTCTCTAACCTCTACGCTACTACAACATCTTCATGCATCTCACACCGTTGCACACCTCTCTATGCCATCCTGCACTGGTGCAACATACTTGTGCCTCTCGCATTGCTGCAGCGTGCTAGCTTTGCACTGTCTTGGGATTCCTGCACTGTAGCTCTCTCTACCGCTCCATCCGCATCTGTCTCTACCCAATCAGTAAGTTCCTGCTACTCCTCATCGAGGCTCTTGTAGCAAAGTTGAATCAAAGAGGCTGGGTACCTCAAGGATCCTGCCTGTCCTCCTTGGGATGATCACTCCACACCGCCCCACCTCCTACCTAGAGGTATGGCTACATGTGATCACTCTACCCACCTGGATCGAATTTTCCCCCTATTGGAGGTCTCTACATGAGTGGATGCCTCCACTATGTCTCCTCTTGGCTTCCCCAGTTGTGACTGCTCCACAACCTCCTGAAGGTGCTTCACCAATTGTGGCTCCTCCACAATTGTTTGAGACTTTTTCTAGCGCTGCATGTTGAGAGGTAATATACTCTCCCTCTCAACCACCAAGTCTCCATTAGTTGTCTTGCTGCTTAAGGCTTTACGAACCTCAAGGCATGCAGGTTCTTAACCCATGAACCAATTTGCTTCACCTGTCTAGTGATGATGTGTCTAAGGAAAACATTTCCCTTACTAAAGACTACATCATAACCTCTGTCTTCCAGCATCGCAATCGACACCAAGTTTCTCTTCAGTCCTAGGACATACTTGACATCGATCAAGATAACATCAGCTCCATGCTCCCTCTAAAAAATAACCGTGCCTACACTTGAGACACTATACTTTTCATTATCACCCATCACTATGAGTATCTAGAGATCTTTCTCCTCCAAAGTACTGAGCAAACTCTTGTCGTCGATCATGTGGAAAGAAGCTCCACTGTCAAGAAATCAACCACTTCCCACCATGGATGAAAACATGCATGCAAACAGTGTGAAATCCAGCTCGAACTGTGAAGCAAGTGCCTCACCTTCATATCCTTCCCCAGATCCCTTATTGGATTTCCTCTGTGGACAATTTGTAGCAAAATGGCCCACCTCATGACAACGAAAGCATCGCACTTTCGATTTGTCAAACTTCTTCTCACCATGGGAAGAACTGGATTTGGAAAGAGAAACCTTCTCCTTCCCCTTCCTCGCCTTACTCGCTAAAGCACAGTTTTCTTCATCCTCCATGGATGAAGAACCATATCTCGTGATTCTTCTTATCTCCACCCGCATCAAATCCAACCAAAGTCATTCCCAATCTAGCAGTTTCTCTCTTCCATTAACCGAGTCCTGGTAGCTATGCCAGCTCTTAGGAAGACCGAGGAGTGCAAGACTCGCCATGTCATCATCATTTATCATAATCCCTACACTTCCAAGCTCATCCCTGCATGTGGTGAGCTTGTTCAGATACATAGAGATCGTGTCACCATTTTCACACTTGATCTTTGGAAGTTTGTCATTCAAATGCCAACTTCCTTTGATCACTACTATTCTAATAAAGATCTTTCAATGTTTTCCACATCGAAAACAGAGTCTCCTTCCCATGGAGGCTCGCGATAATGTGATCTCGAACTCCCTCCAGGAGGATTCTCCTTGCTCTAGCCACACTTTTTCCATTCCGCCAGTTGAGTAGCATCAGTCGGCTTCTAGACTTCTTGATCAATGAAGTCCTTTAGATTGTTATCTTCTAATACTGCCTCCATGTGATCCTTTTAGGCTATATAATTCGAACTACCATCAAGGGCATATTCGAGTCTCAAACCACTAAATGTCATCGGTGAAATAGATGAGATAAGAACTCAATTCAATATTCAGATACCACAAACTTCAACTTCTCCCTTCTTGTATATCGTTCTTCCTTCATCACCTGTGCTCTAATACCATGTAGAATTTTTCTACAAATCAGCTACCTCTGATACCATGTAGAAATTTCATCTGTAGATCAACCTGATATATGCAATGTCCTAAAGCATAATAATTAATCTACTTCTACCATAAACTTTGTGTAAGCTTAAACATATATGAGCATCATCAAGCATGAACAAATATAACTCAGAATGAGAAGTAATCAACCATAACTCAGAAGAATTTACTCGGGGAAAGCCTCAGCCTAAAACCCAACTTTTTATTATCATACAAGTGGAAATATAGCCATTATTACAAAAAGAATCAGCTCAAAAGCTATCCTTCTCTCTCTATAATACCTCTGTTGCTCATAAATAGTCAAAGGCCTCTCTCTAGCCTCTGGTCTGCTGTCCAAGCCCCCTATTTCTTTGCGCAATTTTGATTGGGGTCCAGTGCAGCCACTTATGTGAATTGGCCTCTTCACACACTCACCAACCTCTGATCCAACTGCACAATCCTGAAGGAGATAAATCCTCATCATGGATGAGCTTCCTTTATAAGAAAAATATTCATCCAACTGATACTACGTTGTCCCTTCTCTGATCTCAACTGGGTCTTTGTCTAAATTGACATGCATGAGTTATCCATGAGTGAATACTCAATTATCTGAAATACAGTAGTTACATGCGTGCAAGCATTAACTATTTGAACTCTCATTAATTTAACAAATTGTTAAATTAATCTAACTAGACTTGACTAAGTTAAACTAAGTCAACTAATTACAACTCAATATTACAACTCATCCTTATCTCTTTAACTGATGGATAAATTTATCAATTAATAGATAGATTGTTGCATGTCCTCACATAGACTTCAAGTTTGGTTTTTTCTTAACTAATTAGCTCAAGATGAATTAATTAATTAATTTACAAACTATTGTTAATATCAAATTCAAATTTTACTTCATATGTTTAGTCCAGGGACTGACTAAAATAGGAATCCATCATGAACTTCTAAAAATAGAAGTTTTATTTTTAGCACTTCCATTTTTCATTCCTTGTTGCCCAATCCAGCACTGGTACTCAAACTGTTATTTTTAGCAGTGTTATTTTTAGCACTTCTATTTTTAGCATTTCGTGTTTCCATTTTCAACAATCCCTCTCAATAAGAAAGGATTCCTCTCGAACCCAATCTTGTACCTTCGAAATGTTTTGCATGCAACACTTCTACCAAGTGTAGTTGCTCCAGCAACTCTCAGAACAAAAAAACTCCCAACTGACCTCTTTGTTGGGCTAGAAACATACTCTGATGCTGAAGCTCTACCTGCTGTTAACAAGTGCTCCCTCTCTGACCTCTGCGCTACTGCAACATCTCCATGCATCTCACACCATTGCACACCTCTCTGTGCCATCCTGCACTGGTGCAACACACTTGTGCCTCTCATATTTTTGCAGCCTAGTAGCTCTGCGCTGTCTTGGGATTCCTGCACTGTAGCTCTCTCTGCCACTCCATCTGCATTTATCTCTACCCAATATGTTAGTTCCTGCTACTCCTCATCGGGGCTCCTTTAGCAAAGTCGAATCAAAGAGGTTGGGTACCTCAAGGATCCTGCCCCTCCTTCTTGGGACGATCACTCCACATCGCCCCACCTCCTATTTGGAGGTATGGATGCATGTGATCACTCTACCCACCTAGCTCGAAGTTTCCCCCTACTGGATGTCTCTACATGAGTGGATGCCTCCACTATGTCTCCTCTCGGCTTCCCCAGTTGTGGCTCCTCCACAACCTCCTGAAGCTGCTTCACCAATTGCAGCTCCTCCAAAATTGTTTGAAACTTCTTCTAGCACTGCATGTTGAGAAGTAATATACTCTCCCTCTCAACCACCAAGTCTCCATCAGTTGCCTTGCCGCTCAAGGCTTTGCATGCATCTTGAACCTCAAGAGCATACAGGTTCTTAACCTGTGAACCGATCTGCTTCACCTGTCTAGTGATGATGTGTCTAAGGAAAACCTTTCCCTTACTGAAGACTAGATCATAGCCTTTGTCTTCCAACATCGGGATCGACACCAAGTTTCTCTTCAGTCTTGGTACATACTTGACATTGGTCAAGGTAAGGCGAGCTCCATGCTCCCTTTTTGTTGTGGTAAAAACACAACCCCCTATTATTGATGTTTTCACTTCAAATAATGAGGACCCTTTCTATAAAAAAATTTGGCTAAACACCTTTTAGGATTTTTATTTAGTTGATTATCCTACGCTTTTGTTAATTTTTCATTTTCTTTGGATTCTTGTTTTGATTGCTTTGTTAGAATCGATTTTTTATAAGCTTTCCATTGACACTTGTTTTGCCTCATTTGGTCAATTGGTTTGAAAACGGTACTCCTTTGAAGTCTCGTCATTTATCTAGCCTGGGTTAAAAATGCATAAAATGTAGAATATTGCATTTTGTAAATAAATTAGTTCAATAGCACATTTATTTCAAATATTAAATCCTAGTTAGTTATTACTAACATTTTTCATTTTTCAGCCAAATCATGAAGCATCGGGATTTTAGTAATTTATTCCAATTTTCAGAATAGATCACTAATCTCGAAAACCCAAACACTGAAGTGGCTGTAGTTTATTTTTATTTTCAGAGTAGCTGTAGTTTAGATAATTTCATAACTAACATCATTAAAATAAAACCAAAATAAAAAACCGATTTTTAATATTAAATTTTAAGATCAATTAAATTAATTATTATAATAAAATATATTAATTAAAATTAAAACTTAATATTAAAAATATATAAAATTAACCCACGGGGCTTTGGATTGACGGTGGAATGGGTGCACTGTTAAGGCACTCCTTGCGATAGGTCACCGGTTCAAATCCCCGTGGGTACTTAGGTTAGTCTCTAGACGTATATTATATATATTATATAATATATATATAATTATATATATATATATATATAATATATATATATATATATAAAATTAACTAATAAAAATATTTAAAAAAAAATTTAATCACATCAGAAGCTTTCATACATGACAACTTTTAATAAAACTCGACAAACCCTCGATATGCGATATCCCGATCCCCCAATCATTAAAAAATTCATGCATCGCATCGGGATTTTTGGCTTGACACATTTTAAAAAACCTCGACACTTCAATTTCCCCGACGCCGATTGCCGATACATACCATAGCCCGATGTCGATCATTAAAAGTCAAAGGAAACGAAATTCTCGTCACAATTTGGTTATTCAGTTGGTTTTCTTTTTTAACTTCAAGCCATGACTCATAGTGAGTAAATGAGTTAAAAGGAATGGAACGAATAAAGGTAAAGGAGGTTAGTGTATATTTATATTTTTTAATATTAGTTTATATATTAATATTTTATAAATAATATATTATATTAAATTAATTAATTAATAATTATGTAATATTTAATTAATTTAATTGAAAATTTAAAATATTATTTTTTTTGTGTAAATCGGACTATATTCTATTATGATACAAAAAAAGTACAGAGGGTTACATTTGCCGCCATGAGTTGGCTACCTGAACAAGTTGACAGTTTGAAACTGAGACTGAGCCTGAGAAAAAGGACTGTAAAGCTATCCACTGACCCCAAACTAGAACCATGACCATGCTCAAAACTTCAAAATCTGAACCTTCCACTCCCTGCTAGCGCTAGGGAGGAGGTTGCTGACCCTTACAGGACCGATATAGTCCTTACAGACACTGAAATTGCATAACATAACCGACATAGACACAGACATTACAGATGTTGATGTAAAAAACCATGACTGAAATAAACATTACAGACGCTGATATGGAGATATACATAGACATAACTGACTCACAGTATTGACCTTGGCAGCTACCATGACTTCCAGAAACAAACTGAACATAGAAAAGCCATACCACCCCGAACGTCCAAGCTGCGAGCCTAGGTGTAAGGATTAGGTGGCTCCTCCACCTCAGGACTGAGAAATGTGCCTTGTGGTTCCTCCACCACCGGGCAGCCATAGGATTTTGATGCACTCGAGTCAGTGTGCGGTGCTTCGTCCCTTTCAGGCGCCCTTGGACCTGCTCTGTGCCTCGCCACCTCGCCCGAGGCTTCCAAAGGCTGTGGTCGTTGACCCTGAGCAGGCGAGGGTGGCCTTGGAGCTGCTGGGGTGTCTAGTCTATCAGCGTGCTCGCATTTTTCAATGTGCACTGATACATAATACACGGCATTGTCCATTGTGCAGGGGTATCTGAAACGGGTTGATGGATGCCCGCCGAACGGACACACCACAGTTCGTCCCCGTCCTCTGCCTCTTCCGCGCCCTGTGCTAGCTCGTGGTGAACGAATTTCCTTCGAGGACTCTGAGGAATGTGGTGAAGAGGCTCGTGCTCTGGCCCCGCCACTTGAGCCTCCCCTCCTGCAAGCTCCCCGCTGCCTTTCACGTGGCATTCTGTGGCCACCACAGCCCCAACCACAGCCCCAATTCTGCACCGAGGAAGCAGAGACACCCAGGTCAAGAGCGGACCTGGTTCCAGAACGACGCAGGGTGAAATTCTCCCTGTGAACTGACCCGTCCCGAACCCAGAATGTACAGTGCGCCCTAGGGCCACAACTCGAACCCAGACACCAAGAGACTGCGTCGCCGCACAACTGAGACCACAACTCGAACCAGGGCCACAATTCGGACCAGGACCAGACAATTCGAACCAGGACACCACAATTTGAACCAGGACACAAATCGAACCAGGACACGACTCGAACCAGGACCACAATTTTAACCAAGACCACAATTCAAACCAGGACTCTGAGCCACGAATTACCAGGTAAGCCAAGCTCGAAACCAGGGCCTTCAGAACCGAGGGCCGAGGTTTATGCTTGGCTTCACTCACCCGCGGAGCCGACATCCAAGCACTGAACTCGCCGCTCACTAGCAAGTCCAGACCGAGCTTCAGACAACCAGAGCTTCGCTTACCTCTCAGCTGACCCCCTCTTGGCATCGAAATGATCCGTCTGAGCCTAATACCTCTGCAGCCAGTTGATATCCCGCCACCATTAATGCTCGCCGGACGTCTTCGCGAGCCTTCGGCCCACTTGTCCTGAGCAGGCGGCCACTTGTCAATGAATGTCGCCGCCCCCTCATTCAATGCACTATCTTTCACCCGCATCCGGGGATTAAAATTTAAATATTTATTTATATTAATATTAATTAATTTATAAATAGTTAATATTTTAATTAGTTAGATATTAATTAATTAGTTTAGTTTATAATTTAGCAATTAAAGTATAATTAATTATTAGATAATTAGAATTCTAATTTAGAATTAAATTTTTAATTGAAATTCTCTTTTTTAGCCCAGCGATAGAATTTCCAGATTTACGTCAGATTTGATACATCAACTTTGGAGGCTCATAGATTGAGTTATACTTGGCCAAATGAGGCCCAGGACGGCTCATTGGAAAGATAAAATCAAAGAGAATATTTGTGAGGAGGTTTCACTAATAGATTTGGTCATTTATTGGGTCAAAAATCAGGCAGAAGATCAAGCTACGAATTTATAAAACAAAATCAATTTTTCGAGTTTTATTTTCTGCATTTTCATTTGTCCAAGCCTCTTCTCAATACAAATCCATTCGTCAATAATATCCTTGGCCAATCAAACCATCCCATGCATCAATAGAAATCTTACATTTTATTTTCAATTATTTATTTAATTGAATTTGATTGGATTTATTTTAATGCCAGAAATGATATTTTGATTTTATTGTTGCATCTTAATCCATTTTGATTTCTTTTTGCAGGAAAACAGTAGAAGAAATATGGAGAAAAGGATCTCAATTAATAAGAAGGCTTCAACGATTAAAGATCGGAATTTTGAGTAAATAAAATTGAATTTGGCATATTTCTCTTAAACAAACTTTCATCTCAAGAATTCCTTCACAAATATTATAAATAGCAGATTGCAGAATGTAATAAGGGGTTGCTCTCCTCTGCCATTCTAGACTTCTAAAAGCACTACTGTAATAGGAATTTAGAATTGTAGGAGAGAGGAGAGAATATCTTAGATCTGGGGATTATTGAGGATTTTTCCTTTGTATCTTGAATCATGTATGAGGGGCAGAGTTTGCACTATTATGGCTTTAGTTTTGAAGGCAGAAGTTCAAGCAATGCAAAGGAATGTTGGAGACCAAGGTCAGAGAAATTGATGCAATAAATTGGTATTTTTAATACTACTGTTTCAAATATCAGTTTCATTTTTATGGTAACAGGAATCTCTCATATTATTCATGTTTGTGCAATATTGTCAATATGGGTAATTTGTCTCAATATTTTTATTAGGTATCTCTGTTCTTATGAATTAAAATCTGATTTTTGAGTAACTATTTACTTAGAAATCTGTCTTATAAAACTGATTTATTGAATAGTAATGTGTTATGAACTATTTCCACATATTATTGTTTAATTATTGGATTTACTGATATGATAATCAATATCATTTTTGTGAACTACTTACGGAAATGTTGTTGGTTTATTATTTCAGTTGATAAGTCTCAATAGGATATGTTTTGGTATCCATAATGTCAGTTAATTGAACTACTTCATTAATTTGATATTCATTATAAACAAGACATATTTAAATCCCAATACTTTAATTATCTTGCTCTTAGTTGGGTTAGATCTATATCTGCCTAATTAAGATATGATTAAGATTAGTTTCTTTTTGCCTGCATTATAGAATAAGCTTGCATTTAGATTAAATTCTACATTTTTAAGTCCTCTTTCCAAAGAAGCAAAATTTTAGTTGTGACTTGGCTGAACCCAAATGAGCTTAAGGATCATTCTCTTGCCTGATCAGCAAGAAGAAGTGATCTGATATCCCTGTCTATTGGTAGTTAAAGATACATCATAAACCGATAGCGATAGGGAGAAGGTAACTGGACCTAGTTAAACCAGTCGGAGCCACCACACCAAACGAAAAAGGAGCTGCTTTAAGGTTCGTACTGGGTGGTTATCCCCCATTGTTGTTGCAGCAATTTTTGAGGCATCAACACTTTTAAAAATAATCGTGCCTACACCTAAGACACTATACTTTTCATCATTACCCATCACTATGAGTATTTGGAGATCTTTCTCCTCCAAAGTACTGAACAAACTCTTGTCATCGGTCATGTGGAAAGAAGCTCCACTATCAAGAAACAAACCACTTCCCACCATGGATGAAACCATGCATGCCAACAGTGTGAAACCCAACTCGAACTGTGAAGCAAGTGCCTCACCTTCAGATCCTTCCCCAGATCCCTTCTTGGATTTCCTATGTGGACAATTTGTAGCAAAATGCCCCACCTCATGGCAACGAAAGCATCGCACTTTTGATTTGTCAAACTTCTTCCCACCATGGGAAGAACTAGATTCGAAAAGAGAAACCTTCTCCTTCCCCTTCTTCGCCTTACTCACTAAGGCACAGTTTTCTTCATCCTCCATGGATGAAGAACCATCTCTGGTGCTTTTTCTTATCTCCTCCTCCATCAAATCTGACTAAAGTCATTCCCAATATGGCAGTTTCTCTCTTCCATTAACCAAGTCTTGGTAGTTATGCCAGCTCTTAGGAAGACCAAGGAGTTCAAGACTCACCATGTCATCATCAGTTGTCACGATCCCTACACTTCCAAGCTCATTCCTGCATGTGATGAGCTTGTTCAGATACATAGAGATCATGTCACCCTTTTCACACTTGATCTTTCGAAGTTTGTCCTTCAGTTCCAGCTTCCTCTGATCACTGCTATTCTGATAAAGATCTTTCAATGTTTTCCATTGAAAACGGAGTCTCCTTCCCATGAAGGCTCGAGACAATGTAATCTCAAACTCCCTCCAGGAGGATTCTCCTTACTCTAGCCACACACTTTTTCCATTCTGCCAGTTGAGTAGCACCAGTGGGCTTCTGGACTTCTTGATCAATGAAGTCCTTTAGATCGTTATCTTCTAATACTGCCTCCATGCGATCCTTCCAGGCTATATAATTCGAGCTACCATCAAGGGCATATTCGAGTCTCAAACCACTGAATGCCATCGGTGAAATAGATGAGATAAGAACTCAATTCAATATTCAGAAAACACAAACTTCAACTTCTCCCTTCTTGTAGATCGTTCTTCCTTGATCACCTGTGCTCTAATACCATGTAGAATTTTTCTAAAAATCAGCTACCTCTGATACCATGTAGAATTTTCACCTGTAGATCAACCTGATATATGTAATGTCCTAAAGCATAATACTTGATTTAATTCTACCAAAAACTTTGTGGAAGATTAAACAGATATGAGTATCATAAAGCATGAACAAATATAACTGAGAATGAGAATTAATCAACCATAACACAGAAGAATTTACCTGGGGAAAGCCTCAGCCTAAAACCCCAACTCTTTATTATCATACAAGTGGAAATATAGCCAGTATTACAAAAAGAATAAGCTCAAAAGCTATCCTGATCTCTCTATAATACCTCTGTTGCTCATAAACAGTCAAAGGCCTCTCTATAACCTCTGGTCTGCCCTCCAAGCCTCCTATTTATTTGCGCAATGTTGATTAGGGTCCAGTGCAGCCACTTGTGTGAATTGGCCTCTTCACACATTCACCAACCTCTGATCCAACTACGCAGTCCTAAAGGAGATAAATCCTCATCATAGATGAGCTTCCTTTATAGGAAAAATATTCATCCAACTGATAGTACATTCTCCCTTCTCTTATATCAACTAGGTCTTTGTCTGAACTGACATGCATGAGTTTTCCATGAGTGAATACTCAGTTATCTGAAATACAGTAGTTACATGCATGCAAGCATTAACTAATTGAACTCTCATTAATTTAACAAACTGCTAAATTAATCTAACTAGACTTGACTAAGTTAAACTAAGTCAACTGATTACAACTCATCCGTATATCTTTAACTGATGGATAAATTCATCAATTAATAGATAAATCATAGCATGTCCTCACATAGACTTCAAGTTTGTTTTTTTCTTAACTAATTAAGTCAAGATGAATTAATTAATTAATTTAAAAGCTGTTGTTAATATCAAATTCGAATTTTACTTCCTATTTTTAGTCCAGGGACTGACTAAATTAGGAATCCATCCTGAACTGCTAAAAATAGAACTTCTATTTTTAGCACTTCCATTTTGCATTCCCTATTGCCCAATCCAACACTGGTACTCAAATTGCTATTTTTAGCACTTCTATTTTTAGCATTTCTTGTTGCCATTTTCAACATGGCTTGCTACTTCTCTGATACAAAAAAGTGTTGCTTCTTCTACCTTATCTTTTTCCTTACATGGCTTAACTTATAAAACTTTCCTTGCCATTGTTGTAGCTTGTTACTATTGCCTGTATTGAAATACATTATGATTGATCTATCTTTAAGTCATTGTTGGACATTACTCACAATATACTTTCTTTTTCCTGAATAAAAAATAAAAATAAAACAAAACGAAAACAAAAACAAAAAGACAAAAAACAAAAACAAAAAACCAAAAAAACAAAAAATGCTAACTTTTCTCTAGCCTAAATTTTATGTGTGCCACTTTAACTATTCATTATAACTATCTATTAGGAAAAAAAAAAGAATTGTTGTATTATTTCTTAAGGTCAAATGTTGTGAGATGCTAATATTATAGTTTTTAACCTCAATTAAATGTATGATGCAAGGGGGGTCCAGGGGGGGCGGCTACAAAAAATAGATGTAAAATTTCCTTATAAAATGTTGTAATTTCGTAGTCAATATGAGTTGTTCATTAGGCAAAGATCTGACGGTAGAAGTTAGGTTTAATTTAGGGTTTTTTACCCTAGAAGGCATGTAGATTTGTATTATGTATGAGAAAGAGAGAGGGGATTGTGTGAGAGTGAAGAGGGAATTACAATGGATCTATTTTAGGTTGTATCTCTTTAGTTTGTTGGATAATATAAAAGGAAGGACTGACAGTTTCTCCGTTGACGTAGCCCAAATTGAGTGAAACACTTATATTCTTGTCTCTCTTGTTTTATGCGTTTTCTGTGTTTATATTTCTGCAATATTTTATGTGTTCCATTGCTCTGTAATATATAATTTTCTGACACGCTCTACTCTAGAAACAGATTCACTCATAAACAATAATCAAAGACTTTGTTGAAATAAATAAAGCATGCCACTTAATAAAAACTTGAAAGAATTAAAATTTGTTCCTATATTTAAGTTCTAGTGTTGAGAAAATAGAGTAAGTTTATGTTCTATGTTTTATTAATTATGTTCATGTACCAGAGAGACCCTATTCCTATACCAGAACAATCCTATTCTCTTACTCATAACAAGTTTGTTCCTTTACTGGAACCACTTTGTTCCTGTACCAGAATAATTCTACACTCAATAGTCTTACATCCCTTAATCTATGAATCAAAATGTTGTGTCATCAAGCAAGAAATCAACAAGTGCAAAAAGGAAAACTTCAAATCAGGTGATAATGAAAGAAATACCAAATCAAATGTAAATTACAATTTGTAAATATAAATTGTGAAAGTCAATGGTGGTTTTATCAATCTTAGTGCAAATAGTGAACTACTGCGTTTGAATAAAATATCACCACTTAAAATATTCTTTTCTCATATCCTCTCTGAACATTTATCACTATGTTGAATACGTCTTGTGTATAAATGAATTCAATCATCGAATAAAAAGATCTATCTTACAATCCTGAACCTGAAAAGTGATAGCCAACGATGCTTGTACATAAAACTTCAGTTTGCAAATATTTATTGAAACAAGGAATACGGTTTAAACATAATAGTTTACACAAGAGGATTAACATCGCTACATAGTTACAATATATGTGTTTTGATCAGAGTATGCTTGTTGTAAAGAAATAAATCTTTAAACAAAACTTGAATGATCAAACCCTGCAACCCTAACCATTATTCCAGAAACTATTCAAGAGGAAGTTTCTCATATAAAATACATATTGTTGTGTTTTAAGAAAGTATACAAAAAATTTCTTTGACAAAAAAGATAAAAGAAAAAAATACTCAACACATGCAAGCCCTCAAATCTGAGATCACTCAGCAAAATAAAAATAAACACAAGAGCATTACCAATCATGCACACTCACCATTAAAAAGCAACCTTCACACCAGTCATTCTTGTACCTAACACACAACTAAAATAGGGAAAGCAAGCAGGGTTGGTTGGGCCATAGGCAACCAACTCATTTCCCTCTTAAGGAAACGTTGAAATTATATGAGCAGAGTTACCATTACAAGAAATAACAAGAACGATATATAAAAACTGGCATTAACTCCTTTTTATTAAGAAAACATAAAGTCTTTGTAGGTATACATTACAAAATGATGGATCCAACCCAGGGTCGTGGCGACACAAATCTTCAAAAATACAAGAATACCAAAGTATTTGAAAGTATCGCTAGCCTGTGCTATTACAAAACCCTAACTTATACATGTTTTCGTTGGATCATGGTCGTATTGAATGGCTAACAAAAAATGCAGCAACAGGTGGCCGACCTCCATCTTTGGAAACTTCATAACACCCTGAACCCTATATAGGAAATGAGACAAGTCTTTAATGGTAGGTGCGTGCCATTTCCTCTTGACAGCTATAATGCACTTGGAGCTAATCTTCATCAAATCAGTCGGTTGTCCCAATCTAGTGCAGGAACTGTAGTGAGTACAGGAATATCGGGATCCTCTACCAACCACTTTGACTTTGATTAATGACCATTACTTTTCAAGCCATAAGGTATTGTGAATAATGAGTTACATGAAAAAACATAAACCTATTTAACCTTTTTAATATATGATAAGCTTACATAACGAATATCCAAAAATTCTTTAAAAGGAACTAGAAACATATGTGAAAGGCTTAGTTCAGGTCATAGAACAAAGGTTAAAGTAAGATAATTTAGGGTGAGGATAAGGTAAAACAAGACAATTTCAACAACCAACATCCCCCATTGGTGAAACAAGAATAGTCCAAGTGTCCTAGCAACTATGAACTCACAACTATGGGTTGATGTAAGGCCACAGGTAACAATTATCCCACTTTCTTCACAGTTCATGAATCACAGGTAGGCAGGATCATTTTTAGCCATTGAATAAATAACATAATGTTATCTATCAATGTCCACATGATTCCCATGAATGGCCATGAATGACAACAAAAATTCTAAAAAAGTGCAACCATTGGAATACATAGTGAACATGCATTTCCATTTATGATTTTTAACTCAAAATTCTGAAATTTTTTCGTATCTCATTTACTTTTGCAAGCCATGTCCTTTGTTGTTAGAATATTTTTGTCTTCCCATTTTCTAATAAATAATTGCAATGAATATATCGTTTTAAATTTCCAATCCTGGTTTTACCTCTTTTAGGTTGACTTCTTGCTCCATAGTCGTAGTTGCCATTTTCATTATCGAGGATGCATTTTGTTTCTTTTCTTTAGGTTTCTTTCAAACATTGCCTTTAGTAATGATGTTATTGTTTCTTTTTCTTGCTTCATAAACTAGAAAATGAACTACTTAATGAAGCCAAACATTTTTGCATCTCTTTGTCTCTTGTCTCCTTTCAAAAACTACATCGTATGCCACACTTCTCATGGTTTCCATACAACTTTTTAATTAAGATTGTGAATGCACCTTTCCTTGTGCAATTTGTGGTCATTAGCTTCATTCCCATTGGATTTTTTTACTTGCATAATCCACAGCTCCAAACACTAACCTTAACCATTTTTTTATCTATCTTAGATTCATCCTTGAAGGCTCATCTTAAGTGAAACCTATGAACAAAGACTCAAGTTTTTGAAAATATCATTGTACAATTGAAAGTACAACTAACAAACTAATAGTAGGTGCAGTTGTTAATGCTTTGAGTGTCTTGAAATTTCATGTTAATGCAACCCAGACTAATTTCAAATTCGTTCTTGACTCATACCACCAGTCACACAAATAGCCTTCTAAACACTATAACTTTATAGGTCACTCCCTTTTAGTCCTCTATTTCCCAAGTTATCTTTATAGACAACATATGAGCATTAACCCATATAAGTAGCTTGCCATTGTTTCAAAATGTTATTGTTTCGTATTTGTATATAGAATCCAAAAAACAACATATGCCTATACCTGTAAACTTTTCTAACTCACACTCATGCATGTCCCTCTTTCTATATGTATGCCCATATTTTCATTCTTGCACCTGCAATTCATTTTATGTTCTTGGAAAACTAACATAACAAAGCTCACAAATATTATTGCTTAAATGCATGTTCCCATGTTTGCAAACATAAGCATATAGGTCATTCCCAAACTTGTACATCTGACAAAGAAAAACTTGTATATACAAGTATAAAAGCTTAAAATACATCCTACAATTTCCCAGACACAATCAATGTTGTGGAAAATGCCATATGACCTAAAATGAATATGGTAACAAATTCTATCTCCCACAAAAATGGATAACATATAGTTCCTTTAATAACATATCGAAAAATTGTAGAAAACCTGGTGTAGGTCAAGCCGATAATGCAATATAAATCAAAGCAAAATACTATAACCTACTTCTACTATCAATTTGTGGAAGCTTAAAGATCGAGCTGAACAATATAACCAGAAGAAGAAGAATCAATGCACAATACACATGAAAATACTTTGAGGAAAGCCTCAGCTAAAAACCCCACTATTTGTATTATCATACAAGGTGGAAATACATAGGGATTATACAAAGCCTTAGCTCTCACAGCTAGCCAGCTCTCAGTACAATCCTCACAGATGCTCACAAGCAATCTTGGCTGCTCTCTAGCCTTCCTCTCTACCCTCCAAGCTCCTATTTCCTTGCGACGTTCCTTGTGGATGGTCTCCTTCAACCAAGTGGAAAAATATGATCTAACACACTGTCAGAACTGCGCAATCCTCAAGGAATGATTCCTTGAATGCATGCATGAGTTTTCTTTATAAGAAAACACATGAAACTGATAGTACATTGTCCTTGACTTTAATCTCAACTGGATCTTTCTCAGAATAGACATGCATGAGTTTCTGATGAGGGAATCTTCAGTTAACTGGAGTACACTAGTTGAGTGCATGCATTCATCAATTGACTGTTAACTCTCTATTAGTTCCTCAAACGGTTTGAAACTAATTTAACTAGACTCAACTCAGCAAACTAAGTTAACAAATTACAACTCAAATATAACTCAATCTTATCTCCTTAATTTAAGGGATAACTCTTGCATGACTTCAGAAAGACTTATAACTTGAATTTCTCCAACTAATTAATTCAAAATTAATTAATTAATTATTTCCAAGTAGTTTTTAAGATTAAATTTGATTTTAATTCAAGGACAAATTAAAATGGAATATTCTTGTTTCCATATTTCAACACTCCCTCTCAACAAGAAATGGATTATCTACCACCCCGATCTGGTCTCTATGGAACTCGAATTTACACTTTAACAATGCCTTTGTCAAAATGTTAGCATCTTGCTCCTCTATCGAAATATACTGCAGCAACATGATCCTCTTGACCTGCGAAAAGCCACAGACAAAACATCTTGCCTTATTCTTCTTGACACTACCATCAGCAACTTGCTTTACCATATAAATCCAACGGGAACTCACAACTAACTTGTTCTCTGGTCTCAGAACCACGTCCCAGACACTATTACGAACTATGGAGTCATACTCTTCCACCATAGAATCAACCCAAATCGGTTGCTACACTGCTTCCTCAAAGGAAGATGACTTGGTATCAACACATTCCCCACAAAGGGCCATGTATCCAGTGTACTTCACAGGTGACCTCCTCTGTCTGCGCTGAGAATACGGTGCTCCCACATTCTCTCTCACATCTTCCAACAATTTTTCAGCTTCTCTTGTGTGATTCCATCCATCTCTGGAAGACTCTGCTTGAGTGGATGTCTCCACTCTTGGAACCTCTGCATGTGGCTGCTCAACATCAGTCTGAGGCTCCTTCTTCTTACAAACCAACAGTTCCTCCATAGCCTGTAGTTGGAGCTCCCTCTCAAGGGAAACCTGCATTGCCTTCTGCTTATCAAACTTAAGATCTCTGCGAACCACTGTCCTCCAACTGGTAAGCAAGTACACCTGATAATTGTGAGGTGTATCATTGTACCCCATAGGTATCCCCAACTCTTTTGTTTCCTCAAGTTTCTTTTTTGCATCCTTTGTCACATGGCAATATACCGATGAGCCAAAGATCCTGAAGTGACCCACATCTGGTCTCTTACTGGAGAAAGCTTCCTTTGGTGTCTTCATCCCAAGTATGTGACGCAGGCTTCTATTCTACAAATAGACTGTTGTTTTGCATGCCTCAGCCCACAAGTGAAGTGGTAGGCCTTGGTCATGCAGCATTTCCCATGCTGCCCCTACAATAGTTATGTTCTTCCTCTCGGCCACCCCATTCTGCTGTGGGTTATGAGGTTCACCAGCTCTCTTTTACTTCCTTCCGCTACACAGAAGTCCTTAAACTCTTGAGAGACATATTCTCCACCATTGTCACTTCTCAAAGCCTTGATATTCTTCCCAAACTCTTTCTCGACCAAAGCTTTGAACTCACAAAACTTTGTGAAAGTTTGATCCTTCTTCTACATGAAATAAATCCACCATTTACGAGAATAGTCATCAATGAAAATCACATAATACCTTTTCTTCGTTGTGGATGTCGTCAAGAATGGTCCACACACATCAGTATGAAATTGCTCTAAGATAGCCTCTGCTTGACTATCTCGGTCATGCAAGGAAGACTTGGTGTACTTTCCCAAGTTACAACCTTTGCATGTGTCAACTTGCTCAAGTTTACCTTTGGGAAGTCATGTAGATATGTGTTGCGTTTATCTTCAAAGCCCCATCATGCAAATGGCCCAACCGCACGTGCCACAACTCACAAATGTCTTGGCTTTGCACCAATTTTGCTTTCATGCTCAATGCTGCACAATCATATACCTCTAGTTTATAGAGATTCTTCACCCAAATCCCTATCGTCTTGGTCTGACCTATGGCTATGTGTCTTAGGAATGCCTTTCCTTTACTGAAGACAACATCGTAGCCTTTGTCTTCCAACATCGCGACAGATACCAAGTTCTTCTTTAGTCCAGGCACATACATCACATCTGTCAAGGTGAGAGGAGCTACATGCTCCCTCTAAAAAGCAACCGTGCCCACTCCTGAAACACTATACCTTTCGTCGTCACCCATCTCTATGCGTATCTTGAGGTTTTTCTCCTCGAAGGCAATGAATAAACTTTTATCACTGGTCATCTGGAATGAGGCTCCACTGTCAAGATACCAGACACAACCCATCATCGATGACACCATGCATGCAATAAGGGTAAAGTCTATTTTGAACTGAGAGGCTAATGCCTCCCCTTTCGATCCTTCCGAGGGTCCCTTCTTGGACTTATTCGATGGACAATTAGTCGCATAATGTCCCATCTTATGACAATTAAAGCATCTCACTTTAGAAATGTCACCCTTCTTCCCTCCATGAGAAGAATTCGATTTAGAATGGGAAGCCTTCTCCTTCCCTTTCCTTTCCTTACTTGCTAAGGCCAGATTTTCTTCATCATCATTCTTGGATGAAGAACCATCTCGTTTGCTCCTCCTGATCTCCTCCTGCATAAGATCCAACCACAGTCGTTCCCAATCCGACACTTTCTCCCTTCCATTCACAGAGTCCTGGTAGCTATTCCAACTCTTTGGAAGGCCAAGGAGAGCGAGGCTCACCATATCATCATTGGCAGTAGTTATTCCCACACTATCGAGCTCATCTCTGCAGGTGGTGAGCTTGTTCAGATATGTGGAAATAATATCTCCATTCTCCATCTTGATTCTTCGAAGCTTATCCTTGAGCACCAATTTCCTCTGGTCGCTATTGTTCTAGTAGAGGTCCTTCAATTTCTTCCACATTGAAAATGGAGTATCCTTCCCATGGATACTCGAGACAATATGGTCTTGAAATCCCTGAAGGATGATCTATCTCGCCTTCACCACACACTTCTTCCACTCAACCAACTCTTGTGCATTAGTTGAAGCTGGCTTTGGGATTTCATGATCAATGAATTCCTTCAAGCCATTGTCTTCTAATACAGCCTCTATTCTATCTTTCCATGCTATGTAATTCGAGCTACCTTCCAAGGCATACTCGAGTCTTAAGCCATAGAATGCCATTGGCCAACCTTGAAGTATGATATGAATTCGATTTTCACCTACAACCCTGAACTTCAAACCTCAAATTCTCTTCTCAGTATATTGTTCACAACTCTGTTACTATGTAGAAAATTTCAACAAATCCAGCTCTGATACCATGTACAAAATTTGATGGTAGGTCAACCCGATAATGCAATATCAATCAAAGCAGAATAATATAACCTACTTCTACTATCAATTTGTGGAAGCTTAAAGATCGAGTTGAACAATATAACCAGAAGAAGAAGAATCAATGCACAATACACATGAAAATACATTGGGAAAGCCTCAGCTAAAAAACCCACTATCTGTATTTTCATACAAGGTGGAAATACATAGGAATTATACAAAGCCTTAGCTCTCACATCTAGCCAACTCTTTGTACAATCTTCACATATGCTCACAGGCAATCTTGGCTGCTCTCTAGCCTTCCTCTCTACCCTACAAGCTCCTATTTCCTTGTGTTGTTCCTTGTGGATGATCTCCTTCAACCAAGTGGAAAACTCTGATCTCACACATTATTAGAACCGCACAATCCTGAAGGAATGATTCCTTGACTGCATGCATGAGTTTTCTTTATAAGAAAACACATGCAACTGATAGTACGTTGTCCTTGACTTTGATCTCAACGGTGTCTTTCTCATAATAGACGTGCATGAGTTTCTGATGAGGGAATCTTCAGTTAACTGGAGTACACTAGTTGAGTGCATGCATGCATCAACTGACTGTTAACTCTCTATTAGTTCCTCAAACAATTTGGAACTAATTTAACTGGACTTAACTCAGTAGACTGACTTAACTAATTACGACTCAAATATAACTCAATCTTATCTCCTTAATTTAAGGGATAACTCTTGCATGACTTTAGAAAGACTTCTAACTTGAATTTCTCCAACTAATTAATTCAAAATGAATTAATTAATTATTGCCAAGTAGCTGTTAAGACTAAATTCGATTTTAATTCACAATTTAATTAAAGCACAAATTAAATTGGAATATTCTTGTTGCCATATTTCAACAAAAACTTTAACTATACATTAAGGATATGAGAAAAGTTTCAAGGTCTTCTAAATAAGGTAAGAAATTGTAAATAACACACATTTGTAAGTTTTTTCCTTTTAGTCTTGGAATTCCCCAAGTATCTTCTTCCTTCATCAAATGCACATGCCCATTAATCCATACAAGTAGCTCTTGGTTGTTTCAAAATACTACCAAATTGTACTTGTATGTACAATCCAAAATTCATCATTTCCCTATTCCTAGAAAACTTTTCTAACTCAAGCTCATGCATGTGCCTATTTCGATGGATAAGGACTTCTTTGCATTCATGCACCTACCATTCATTCCCATTCCTTGAAAACTGACATGTCAAATCTCATGAACAAAATAACAAATTGTAAATGACATCAAATAATTGAAACTATGCTTCTCTTGTCTACTTTGAAATGTTGCTTTTATTCTTCCTCCTCTGCCTTGTTACTACCAGTGCCAAGATTAACAAGACATTCTTGAAAAAACAATAAGGTCTCTTTCCTTTAATAATAAATTAAGGTTTACTAAATACCTTAACCAAACTTCCTAACCCTTCCTCTCTCAAAAGTGATCCTTCACTCAAAATAACCCATTCCATAATAGGAATTTCACTTATTGTTTTGTTTGTCTTGACAAGAATCATTTTGCTTTCCACTTTAATTTGTGAGAATGAAAAAGCATATATGTCTAGAAATATCTTCGTTGTTAATATCACCTTGATTATTGAGCATTTTTTCTCATGCTTCTAAATATTCCACTCTCTTTGCTTCAAAAAAATTCTTCCTTCATGTCTTTCAAGTTTCATATTGTAATCTTTCCATGGAATTTCTACAAAGTCTACTTATGTTCCTATACACTTACATTTAAAAATATACTTGAAGTTCATCTCTTTCAACAAAAAGTCATAATCCAATGGATCCAACTTTGACTAGCAATCCACTTTCACTATTGATGGTTGGTTCTACATAGCTACAACAAATCCTCCAAGTGGTTTCCATCGAGTAGATTTTCCCATGCAAGATTGCAGCCCCCCGCTACTGGCTCTGTCTTTCTGATGGAACTCACAAACATGTGGTCTTGTTGCCTTTAGTGCACAATCTCCTTGAAACATATAGGGAGCTTCAACTAGGCTCCATTGTGCTCCTCAGAAAAAAATGCTTGCATATCCCTCCATTGATCTTTGTATGTTGCAACTTCCTCTCCTACCTTCCTTGCCTTCCTCTCCATTTAAGTCACTTTTGCACCTACTCTCTTTACATTATATTTTCTTATTCTCCTCCTCTCTCACAAATATTCTTTCTTGTAGGTCACTTCATGTCATCCAACTTGAAATTCTTCATCGTGCAACACCTCTTATTGCTGGGCCAACCCCTCTTGTTCTTTCCACTAAACAAGTCCCCCATGCCACCTCATCCTCGACAATTGCCTCTGCTTTGCCATCAAATTCCTTATTAAGGTCCCAACCTACAACCTCTAATATGGATAATGATGTTTCTCCAACAACTCCCCCTTTTTAGGCACTCAACCTGTTAGAGCCTAGATCAACCTCAGGCTTAAGGGAGGCAATCCTAGGATAACCACAAACCATGCTTAACCTGGTAGCTAGCCCTACTAGGTCGGAAGAGGGCTATTTTCTTGTTAATCTCAGTGGAGATGACTAAAATAAGACTAGATTTTAGCCTAGATATAGTAGCTCTAGGGTTTTTGTTTGATTTTAAAGGCTGGTTGATGGATCAAATGGAGTAGGCAGCTTAGGTCTGGGAAATCAAATCAAGGATGCAAACATGTTCTCTGGGGCAAGATAGATAAGTTCTTATGCACCAATAATCAAGTGAGATGGTTGGTTTAAGACTATTGAGGGGCTGAGGAGACCATGTGGAGACCATGAATCCTCTTCAAACTGCTGAAAACATTAAGAACTAAATGCATTCCCAAGGCAAAGCACTGTTATTAATGTATTTTTCCTATTTCTCTTTATTCATTTAGTTTAGAAGAATGGAAAAGGTTTTGAAACATATAACACATAAGAATAACTTATTACAAAAGAAGAAACAATACAAAAACACAGTATCACAAGAATCCCACAAAAATAGCTGCAAAACCTAGTTTTATTCCTTGCCAATCTGCTAATACAATTATACAATGTCTGCACCACTTCCAAAAGAGTCCAACCCTTACAAATGACTAAGAAAGTACATAATATAGGCATCAAACCACCTATGCTAGCCATCAGCGTCGAATCCATGAGAAAACGAGTGGTTTCAACCATATCTAAACTAAGAACAAGAATATAGGCAGTGGAACAACTTGACTCTAAAACCATGGAAACTAATTCATTCACCCCCAACCACTTCAAAATGATGAATTTTCCCCCAAGAGTCATTTTATAATTATATTTACATCCCATAGAATCAATTAAATTCATATATTTACCTAAAAAGAGCCCAAATTCAAATTACAAAAAATCTAGGCGAAATTTTGATTTTGGAGCCAAACTGGCAATTTTCATCCAATGTGTAGTGCCCCTGATCCAATGCGCATCACTTATTACAAGCCAGTTTTGGGGACCTTGCCAGTGTCCAAACTGGGTGTAGGATAGCTTGTTGGAAATCTTGTCGAGTATAATTCTTGGAACAACTTGAATTCTAGATTTGGATGTCATTTGACCCCTAAAAAATGGAATCTCCCAAGACTGCTTCCTGTGTATCAAAAAAGTGGCACAGAGGTCATTTTTTGATGGTTTTTTAGCCTTTAGGTGACCAAGATCTGATCCAAACTTGATGAAACCTTTTCAGTTTGCTTGTCTTTTCATGCTCAATCCAAAAATGAAAACCATTCTCTCAAAGGATTCTCCAGTCAAAAGTGCAGCGCCATTGGCGTTGCGCACCTATTGGGTTTTCCTGTGTTTCACATTTCAATGCGCAGAGCCACTGATCCTATGCGCATCTCCTCTTTTAGACCATGTTTTGGAGGCCTTCCCGATGTCCAAATTGGTGACAGGATAGCTTGTTGGAAATCGTTTTGAGTATAATTTCCAGATCATCTTTAATTTTTCAATTTGGAGTTCATTTACCCTATCAAAAGTCAAATATCCCAAGACTAGTCAAAATGTGCAAAATGAGATTTCCTAAATGTAGAGTGTTGTTGCAATCAACTTTTGAAGGTCTTCCTAAACTCCAAAGTGAGCTCATGATAGCTCATTGGAAATATCTTTGTGTCTAACTATCATTTGACTCATCCAGGAAGTCATTTGGCCAACCAGGATAGGAGAAATCTTGATTTTCCCAAAGTCATTCCAAAGGTGCAACAACCCTCTTGAGGCAACTGTATTTTTGACATTTCTCTAAAAACATGACACCTGTGCAAAAATTGAAGCATATTTTTCTTCCTTGGTCTATTATGGACAAAAACCTCTCTCACTTTTGTCAAAATCATCTTATATTTCTCATAAACATCATTTGAGTAAAACCTATCCCGATGTGTGGAACAGGGGTTTTGTAGAAATGAAGGGAAATGAAGGGGATAAGGGGTTGATAAATTCTTTAGAAGATTTTGGAAAATAGGGAGGGATTTTAGGAAGGAAGGGAAAGTAGAATTTCAAATATTTAGTGAGGGGAAGGGGTCCAAAAGGGCAAAACACAGGCCTAGCCTAGAAAATTGTCAAATTGTAGCAAGAAGCTAGGGTTTGTGGGAAAATGATGAATTTGAAGGATATCAGTGATGGGAAGTGCTTAAGAAGGTACATTAAGGATAGGGGAAGGTGTATGACCATCAGGATACAAGTTTTGTTGATGATTTGACCATCCAAGATAAATTACCTTCAAAACCCTAGGAAAGGGAAATGAGCCTTACCCAAGTACAACTGAAGCATGAACAAGGTGTAACATGACCCATTGGAACCTGAAATGATGAAAAATCTCTGAATGATGGTACACTCATTCGAATGGTGACATGGACAAATACTTGGAAGACTTTGGAATGAGTGAAAACAAATCCTAAACCTAATACCTAGTGACCAAATTTTACTTGAAGACTCACTGAAATGACAAAATTTGACTTTGGCACCCTAAAACCACTTTGTAAGAGCATGTTTGATCATTGGTGGAAGGCTTCAAAGATTGACACTAACACAACCCATCATAGAAACATCTTTTCATACAAGGCAAGGCCCTCACAAAGACACCCCTCTATAAATACAACAATACATGGGGCACTGGGAAATTTATTGGATTTGACCTTCTATACTATAATGGTGATGATATCCACGTATCTTCCTTCAATGACTTGGTATATTCTTTGAATTCTCTTGTACAATTTGGTTGGATCTACACAGTATCAAATGGCACCATAAAGGTTCCAAATCCTAGCTACAAGCATCTGAACCGCCTATTCAAAATCCTCCTTTTGTTTGCATCAAATGTGTCTGATGCATATATGAATATCATTCAATAAATCCCCGTAAATTTCATTTCATCTCAATCAATTCACTCAAAATTTCATCTATCAACTTGGTTTTTTATGTTATTGGAATTGTTAGTACGACTTCTCCTGCCTACATCGTATGCCACATGATGGCTCAGAAACTCCTTGGAAAGATTTGTGTGACATGTCGGGTTACAGCATCGATGTCACCATTTGGGGTGTGAAGTGCCATGTCAATGGACACAAACTCTCCGAACCTCATGCCTTGGAGTCCACTTGAGTCCTTGTAATTAAAGGGGGTCGTGTCGTTGAGTTCAATGGAAAGATTGTTGGAACTATTCCCCCCACTTCCCTTCTAATAAACCTATATATTGTTGAAACACGCCAGCTCCAACAATGGTTTCAAGATACAGGCTTCAATGAATCCTTGCCTTCACTTAGTCAGAAATACATAGGCACCCCTACCATGCCCCTCAAATAAAAAATAATCACTAAAGTTTTTGAGTTGCCCTGCTCCGAGAAATATCCATGAATTGTCGTTCGTGCTACTAGTACAACAATGGACATGGAATATTTTTACTTCCTTGCATGCCCACTTAATATTTATGGCATGAAATGAATGAAGAGAGTTATCCAACAATATAAGAATATGTGGCATTGCACGAAATGCAAAGGTGACTTCCTTGAATGTGACTATTTTTATGTGCTCCATCTTGAATTCCATGATCACACTCGCCATCTAGGAAATGTCATTGTGTTTGATTATGTTGCGACTAAACTCTTGGGCATATCAACAAAGAACCTTAGCCTCCTTTCAAGCGAACCAGAATCTGTTAGGGACATCACCACTAGGATCAAATGTGGACACTTCATATTCACGCTTTCTGTTAAAACAAACACTTTCAATGGCATTAAGTGCCTTCGCCCAACCCTTATACAATCTGAAGAAATCCCTTATGCCTTTGAATCTACCCTTGTCTTGCATGAAATGAAAACCAAATTTAGACATTCCAAAAAATTTGTTCACCAACTTTAAACAATTTTATTACCCCTACAGATTGTTGTAGTCATGCTTTCCTCTTCCACACATATTTTGTGAAACAATTGTGGACTTTTATTTTGACCTCTCATTTACTCTCAAACCCATTTTCAATTTTTAAATCCTTTCCCTAAATCACAACTCCCTTGCCCTGTGGTTGGCTTCTTCCTCCCTATACAATAGAATTCTCACACAATGCCCTCGTATAACTCTTTTTGCCTCCTAACAATTATCTTCCTACACCTCTATCTCTACTACTTTTTGTAAAACATGGCTATGAAAATACTTGTTACTCTTGTAATATTTCTTGGTAAATACATGGGCATTAGCTCATTTTCATTCCTTTGGCCTTCTTCATTCCTTCATGTTCTTTGCAACACATTAACATATTTCAAGTACACATGTGGATACGGATATGCTCTAATATGGAAAACATACATTAACTATTGATTTTAATAATGGTGAAACAGAAAAGTAACCTTTCTTAAATCGAAAAACAAACATGCATGATGATATAACTTCTAATTTCAACATCCCACTGGCTAATGTTATAATTCAAGGTGTAATGATTCAACACATATTCATATTGCACGTAATGATTCAACACATATTCATATTGCACCTAAATTTGATTTTTGACAACTTATTTATTACTCAAAATTTTGTTTAATGAAATAAACACACTAATTACTTGCTACTAGGTTTTACCAAAAAACTTTGATTCAACTTATTTCATGCAAAAAACCAAAAAGAAAAAAACAACCTGGTCCTCCAACACATTCTTCGCGTACTTCCCACTTTCCTACAACACTTGCACCAAATGTTTCATAGGTTCCTTTTTGTACAAAAAAATAAATAAAGTTTACACTGGAAAAACAAAGGGGAAGAAAACAAACTTATCTCTCAACTTACTAAATAATTTGTATCTATGCTCACTTTCCCCATCATACATATCGAATATATTTTTGCAAAGGTACATGCTTCTTGTCTCATTAACATTTTTTTTCTATTCATGTTATGTATCTTCCAAATTGGAACAAATATACATGTCTTTCCTTTTTCGTGCCAATGTTGTGCTTTCTATGTAAACTATTTTCCCTCCTCAACATGCCTTGCTTACACATCTTTGTTCACATTTCACCTACACCTTCGTATTTGAGAATGCTTTCCTTGGTCGAATAACTATACAAACTACTCCCGATAATGATGGAAGGAAGGAACATTAGCAAAGGCATTATGCACTTAATAAGGATAAAATAAACACATGTTGACGTCTATTGTACATCAATCGACACAACACTCCTTCTCAAATTGTCCCCAGTGGAACCTTCCTACCTACCCAAATCCATCTTCCTCCCATTCCATTTAGTCCTCTTAGATTCTCCCCTCCATTTCCATCTGCCATCCAAAATTCTCTCAACCCTTTACTTTCTTCACCTCCCACCTCTTGTATACAACCATACCCCCAAGTTTCTTCCACTTCAAGTCCCTAGTATTGCTTGAACAACCCCCTCCAACAAGCACATTTTCCTTTCCATGAAAGGGTTGACGCACTTAGTGTTGGTTTAAGGGGGCTTAACCCAGGTTCATAGTGTGTTGCACACCAACAAAACCCTCAACCATTGGCCCTTTTAGTAATGACCTGAAAGCAGGTCACAGTCTCACCTAAAGCGGTTATGGGAGGTTGCAGAACTAGGTTTCTACAACTAGAGGGATATGCAAGTTGTTGTGTATGTATGTTCACTTATGTCTTATATCTACCTACAACTTCGCATACATGAGAAAATTTGTGTTGATGATTAACCTTACATATTAGTACTTAACGCATAGACATAACATAATGTAGGTTTTAACCCCATACAGAAATTACCTGCATATGAATTCTAAAACACATAAAATAAGCAATGCAAGAGCATAACACATAAAACACATATACACAGATATTTTCCCCTTGTTGACTGGATAAATCGTTCTTGCGGACAAGACCGATCTCCCTAGTATCGAATGATATCTAGCAACAAAGAGCACAAGCAAGTCTACTTCTCTCTAAACATGTTTCAATTCATAAATGAATACTAAGAGGTGTATTAGACCCTACCTCGGTCCAACGCTTGTTTATAGCAGTTTAATCCCAACAAATTCAAGCAGTTCCTTTTTAATAACCTGCATACACAAACAAACACACATCAAAGCATACCTACGTATAATAAAACATGTTCATTATGAAGATCAAGGAGCTCATAAAATAAACCATTAGAGGCAGTTCATTGAGAAAAACAAACTTGATTGTATTAACTTTATGAATAAAAGAACCTTACAACCTTTGCCTTGATGTTACACAAGTTCTTTCCAGAGTCCAGCAGGAGTCTCCTCTACTTTAACAAGCCTCACTCACTTCCCAAATGACATGAAAGGTATGTGATCTCTCCTCTCACAAGCTCAAAAAGGAATTCTAGTTTTCAGCAGCATTTACCCTCAAGAATCTTCAACTTTCAACCTCTTCTACAACTAGCCCAATGCATGAATTTATAGTGCAAATGGAGGAAGTTGCAGGTCCACCATTGAAGGGATAAGTTCCTCC
>APFE030781830.1:34227-65461 GCA_000404065.3 Pinus taeda
CTTCAATGGGATAAGCACCTCATATCATGGAGTTAGCTCCCTTAGTTATGGAATGGATGAACCAAGGTGGAGCGGACTTGCCAGCACAATATTCCTTCTACAAGTGTCTAGAAGTGACCCAAGATGAGTTTTTAAGAATGAACTCACGCCTTTTTAACTTTTACAGGGGTTCACACCCATTACTCAATAGACATAGCAGTCAAGTTCACAGGAAACATGACCATTGGGTGCGGCACCGCAGGAAATGCTAGGAGAAAGTGTGAAACCGGGATTTGAGATATTTTTAAGGTCTTTATCCCATTTTCAAGGCTTGACATGAAGAGCTGAGGCTTAAGACTTGCAAAGGAGGTATGTATGAGTATTGATGGACTCACACAAACTGTAGAGAGTCATGGTGACCATTTTTTGTGTAACAGATTGCCCCCTAAAGTGCGAAGTCTGTAGTAGATAAGGATGGTTTTTTGATCATCTAAGAAGAGTGAAGGACTTTGTCATTTGAAGGATCTTCCTGTGGATACCCCGGTAAGAACCTGTAAAAAGGTTCAACACAAAATATATATATGTGAAAATATCATCGCTGAGGTAGGCATTCCCATGCTCAGATCAAAACTGACTAAGAACTATCTAAAACTGCTCTGATACAGGAATGGTTTTGTATCACATCACAAGTAGGAACATATGGACATAGTATGGGTGCAGCCATTTATTTATGAATAGTCCACTATATAATGATAACAAAATTCCTCGCAGACTGGATGGTGGAAACTAGATCCAGGGTCTTCATTTCTACTTCCCGAACTAGTACGATTCTATCCATGTGAATGAATGTGTCGAAGTCAAACATGGTGGAAACTACTTGATTACTAGCCAATGATGTAAACTATTAACAAGTGTGAGAGGAACCACCAGTAATGTCAATGGCCCTCAAAGTACTCAGTACAATCCATGAAATGTGAATGAATGAGTTGATGTCTAACACGTCACAAAATCCTTTGATCGAAGGTCAATGATGCAACCTGTCATCAAAGGTGAGAAACCTGCCATTGAGGCATGCAGATTCCAAGGTACTGACAATTTCTAGATCATCTCTCTCGATAATGAGTTGGAGTCGATAGAAAGCGATCCGTCATAGGCAAGCCCATAACATGAAATCATAGATCAAGTCTGAAGAAATATATTTGGCAAGAACTAACTTAGGGATGGTCAATGATGGATGACAAATATTTTGCAGGTGAATAGTTTATTTGCACAACCCTCTTGAACACATAGTGGAACTGCAGATGGCTTGGTGACAATTGACCCAAAGCTAATACCTGGAAACCGACTAAAGACTTTCAATGGGCCTTGATTAACTGTTAGGTAAAGGATTTCCAAACCCAGGTGAATAAAAGTGTCGTGTTCAAGAGTGATGGAAAGTTTTTCAAACAAAAAGTATGACAAACGGGTTCATTTTTCTCTCTTTTCCCCCACCATTTCTAGCAAGTACCTCTTTATTTTTGACAAGCTTGAAGAGGATAAGATTTTCTTGGTTATAAGCTCATCCTTCGGATGAGTCCAACTTAGTTTAGATTCGAACCCTAAGAAGGAGTCGCTCGTTCCTGTTTGTAATTGAACAGGTCCTTTACTGTGAAATTTTAAAGAGTCCAGTATAGGAGAAACTCGGCATTTTTCAATTTTAGGGAGTCAAAAGAAAAACTTAAGAAAACTCCATGGCTGTCCTTTTTCATAAATTTGTGTCTCCCAAGCCCGAAAAAGTATAAAATAATACTTGAGAGAACCGCTTGATCATTACGATCAAGGAGTACTTTTCATAATTAGTGCCTTCAATCTGAAAAAGTAAAAAGCGAACGAAAACACGTCGTTTTATTACCAATATAGAACTTGAAACAATAAAAGTCCGACAATCTTTCATGTTTATACGGTCGGAAAAGAGCTGTAAAAAGGACCGTCTTTTTCATTCCATTTTAATGAGTCTAAAAAGAAAAACTCGGCAATATTTTCATATTTTACGAGTCAGAAAAGAGCTTAAAGAGGACTCCTATGTGCTTTTTGTCGAAAATGACCAATTTCACCTGAATACCCAATATTCTGCACAAAAACTGCAAACGTTACTCACATATGTTTTAAAAATAATAAAAATGCACCAAAAATGACATTTTCAAAGTAAAAAATAAATAAATTTAATTTATTTATTCAAAAAATCTTATAAAAAGGGCTCCTACAAGTTCATTTTTACCGTTTGCCTTTGGAGTAAAAAGTAAGAGCTTTTGGCAGAAAACTTCCTATAGAGATTGCGAAAAATCCGACTGCTAGAATCGAGAACTGTCTTCTCCAGGTAATCCACATTGTCCCTGACTTGCATTTCATCCATTTGAAATTTTGTTTTAGGGTTTAGAAATTGAATTTTAGAGGAGAATTAGGGAAAAAAATCACCCGCGGCAGTTGCGCAGGGGCGCCATGTGGCCCCTGCGCACCCCGATTTTTCTGTGCATATAGAAAATTCGGGGTTCTGCACCTATCCTTAAGGAGAAGTGTGCACCTACGCACTGTCTCGAAAGGGATGGGTGCGAACCCCGTGGAATGCGGATTTTGAACCCTAGTTTCTTCCTTTTTGCCCCATAGAATTTTGAAATGAAAGTTCTAATCCACCTATTTTGCAATGTAGGTACACAAGATGCTTGTTTGGCGGGAAAGAGAGTATGAGGACGTGGATCAAGCTGCATTACCCCATCCACCTTCATTACAGGCATTAAGAGCATGCAGGCTATTCAAATTTTGGACCATACCTGGCATGAGGGCACAGGTAGAATTTCTACAATGGCTGGTGAACAAGTGGAGCATACAAGACAAGTGCTTCATTATTGGTGGCAACCGGCTCGAAATCAAGCCAGATGACATATACTTTTTGACTGGCTTACCCAACAGATACGTGAAGTTATCTCTGTTCAAATCTAGGTCAGGTGGCCAATCTATCGCTAGTCTCCGACTAGAGTTATGTAATAACCAGAATATGGACAAACGGATAGATGTGAAAACCATCTCCTGCCCTGAACTAAAGGTTATTGCTTTTACTATTACCAGACTCTACGGGAGTGCAGAATTGCATCTAGCTACAGGTTCCCAGATGCGCATGGCAGTACACTGTTTCCGAGGCATCATCTTCAACTAGTGCGATGCTGTATTGGCCAATGTGAAGGGCCAATTGGCTAGGGCGAAGAATGGACAGCTAAAGAACTTTGGATATGGTTATTTAGTTGTCAGCTTTGCCCTAGAGAGGGTATCGATGTTGGTTCCACAACAACTCACTGTTGAGGCTAGACTTCCCCGAGATCCTCGGGTTATGTGATGGGTTGCAGTTATGGCCCGCCATCCTGAGGAGGGTACCGAGGTTGTTCGATTCACACCAGAGCATTTCCGTTGGTTAGAGAACCAACTCTTTATTATTCAGGATTTTCCATACGCTGGGATGGATTATTGTGGTGATCCCAACATGGCTCTTCCGCCAGGAGAGCAATGGGATGATAGAGGTAAAATTGTTTTCAACATTTTAATTATATATGTATTTTTTTCTTATTTTAAAATCGTCCCAAAACTAATAGTAAAAAGTTTTAAATGCAAATGTGGGTGCACGGCAACCAGCCACTCTCCAGCCCTATGATCAAAGACAACCAGTTGTCGCAGCATCGGCCCCACAGGACCAATCAGCAGAGACCTTGGCCGAGTTGGAGAGCCATCTAAAGCACTTGACCGCAGATATTCCGGAGACCAGCATAGATGACATTCCTCTTCGGCTTCAACGCTATGTGATTGGGGTCCCAGGACCTTTTAGGAGGTCCCTTTGTAGGGTGGCCTGAGCAGTGGTGTCTTATCGGGATCATCACCAGTGATAGGATGATTGCCTTGTAGACTCATTTTTGGACTTTTGATACTATCATTTTTGCTGATCATAAGGTGTTTTTCAACCTATGATCGAGGACGATGTATATTTTGACACACTCCTATGCTATGCTATATTATTATTATGGTTATCTTGCAAAACATGTTATGAGATGTTTTTAAATTTACTGTTTGATTTAATGCAAATGTCTATTTAACATTCGAGAAGCAACTGTATCTGTTAATGTATTTAAATATCTTGGAATGTGCTGAATTCTATGTAATCAAATTCTCGTTCCAAAAGACGGACTCTAAAAAATAATCGTAATAATACTGGATTTATAATGGCATAAACTCGATTAAACTGTCATACAACGAGTTCCGAATCTAAATTAACAATCAAACTTCGAATTCCAAATGAGATGGATTTAGATAATAATTCAATCACTGCATTGTATTCTGCAATGTTGTTCGTTGTTTGACCGAGGCTTACCCCATGCATAGATACTAACTCGTTAGAGGGTGAATAGATAACCCAAGCTACGGAAGAGATGTTCCGTGTACTATGACAAGCGCCATCAGCGAAACCGATGTATGTTTGGAGAGGCGTCAACATCTGCAATATCAAGAGTAAAATCAAGATAAGCAAGACTAATAATGAAAAACACTCTCTAAAGTAAAGCACGCATCTTTAATCTAAGAACACACCAAATTTAGAAAGAAACTAGTCTAAGAAATCTCCACACTAATCCTTTAAGCATAATATCGCTTTAGATAAAGCCCATTTCTAGGTTTACCTAAAGAGACACTGTCAAAATCTTCTAGCTCATTGGCCCCTTTGTCCAGCTTTCGCTTGACAATATACGAACCATGCCACATGGGTACAAATTTTCCAACCCCTAGCTTATCGTTTGCTTGATCGTAAAGTAAAACTAGGTCGCCTTCCGAAACATTGTGGGGTGTAACATTTCGATCATACTGAGCTTTAATCCTTTTCACATGAGTTTCGACAGCTAATGCAGCATTACATCAATTCTCATCTAATTGAGCTAAGTATAATAAATGTTTTTCCTCTTCGGAAGTGGCTGGTAATAATTGCATGGCAATTTGTAATGACGGGATTTCACATTCAATGGGCAATACTGCCTCTAAACCATAAACCAGTTGAAAGGGAGTAAAACCTGTTGATGATTTGACTGAGGTTCGGTACGCCCAAAGCGTTGAAAATAACATGTGCCAATTCGATCGATGAATCCCAATGATTCGTTGGATCATGGTGACTAGAAATTTGTTGACTGCTTCAACCAGACCATTTTCCTATGGGTAATATGGAGTGGAACTATCGTGACGTAGGCCAAGTTGATCTGTAAGTTCAGTCATCATGATGTTTCGAAAATGACTTCCATGGTCAGTGATAATCGCTTGGGGAACACCAAACCTAGTAATTATATGGTTGAAAATGAAAATCACAGTAGTTTTGCCAGCTACCGAAAATTTAGGCATCGCCTCGGCCCACTTAGTAAAATAACCTACAGCAAGGATGATATATGCATGCCCCCCGGCCGAGTGAGGGTTACATGTAATAAAATCAATACCCCATTTTGCGAATGGACCAACGGCAATGATAGGGTGGAGAGGATCAGGAGGAGCGCGCATCTTACGATCAAATATTTGGCAATTGTGGCATTTACGGACTGCAGTAATACAATCTTTGAATAAGGACGACCAGAAATAGCCAGCGTGTAAAATCTTTTGGGCTGTGGCATACCCAGACATATGACCGCCACACGCTCTAGAGTGGCAGTCATTAAGAACCTTCTCACCCTCGTCATGAGTAAGACAACGACGAAAAACAGAATCCACCCCACGACGATAAAGAGTATCTCCAATAATAGTGTAAGGTTGGGATTGGAATCATATTTTTCGGCGCTGAGATCGTGAAATGTCTGGCTAAAAAGATTGGGCCTGGAGATAGACAATGATATCTCCATACCATGGATCAACAGTGCTGATAAGGAACAAGGATTCATCCGCAATGGGTTCTTCCACCACATGTTCGGTATCAGCACGAGGGAAGTTACACATTAATTCCGCAAAAACCAAAGAATTATTTGACTTGGCCTTCTCAAATTCCAAGTCAAATTCCTGTAGGATGACAATCCATTTGGAATACTTGCCCCCTAGCAATTGTTTAGTCAAAATGTATTGCATAGGGTTACAGTCAGAAATGACAGTGGTTTTGCGTAACAAAATGTAATGACGAAATCGTTGAACAGCTTGGACTGCAGCTAAGGCCAGTGTCTCCACATGTGAATATTTTAACTTAGTGGGAGTTAGAGTCTGACTAAGATAATAGATCACATGTTCACTTTCGAATTCATCCTGTTGAACTAAAACCATCCCAATGGTGGAAAGAGAAGCGGCGAGGTACAAGAAGTAATCTTGGTTGTAGTTGGGAGGATGCAATAACGGCGCATGGGTCAATGCATGTTTGAGTGCATCAAAAGATTTGTCAACTATCTCGTCCCAAAAGAATGGAGTGTTCTGTTTCAACAACTGGGTGAAACCTTTTGTAATCTCGACGTAGTTAGGAATGAAACAACGTAAAAAGTTTGCTTTCCCTTGCAAACTCTAGAGTAGGCGAAGTGTCGAAGGAGGTGGTAACTTGACGATGGCTTCGACCTTCGAAGGATCGACGCGAATGCCGGCTTTGGATACAACAAATCCCAGTAACCGACCCGTTTCTATACAGAAAACGCATTTGTGCAGATTCAGCCTAATCCGATAATACCTACATCTCATAAAAATTGCTCGTAAGTGAGTGAGATGGTCGGCTCTACATAATGAATGAGCTAGTTAATCATTGAGATAAGGCTTCACAATGTGCTTGATGTCATGAAATGCATAAGACATTGCCTTTTGAAAAGTTGCTCCAACGTTCTTCAATCCAAAAGGTAACTTGCAATAAGCAAATGTCCCCCATGGACAGATGAATGTTAATTTGATTGTAACTGAAAAAACCATCCGTAAAGGAGAAAATTTCGTTGTCGGCACAATCATCGATAATTTGATCAATATAGGGTGTGGCATAATTTTCCCTGGGATAAGCACGATTAATATCCCTATAGTCAATACATATTCTTATCGTCCCTTGTTTTTTAGTAACGGGAACAATATTCGATACCCAATCTGTCAAAGGAATTGGATAAATGAAACCCGCTTTAAGTAATTTCTCAACTTCTGTTTTTATGGCAGCAACTTTTCGTGGATGTATCTGACGCAACCATTGCCGGAGGAGTTTAGCATCCGGGTAGGTTTTGATCTCATGAAAAACAATTGAAGGATCAATTCCTGGCATTTGGAATTCTTGAAATAGGGCTTTATATGTATTGACATCAGTGTCCGTACAAGAAGCAACTATATGAATGTTTTCAATAATCCCAGGTTTGACTAAAATGTCGATAGGAACCGTGCGAGAAATATTGGCTAAATTTTGTTCAAAATCAGGATGTTTCAATGGATTCTGTAGTTCTTTGACATATTTAGTGGTAAAAATAGATGAAAAATCATTTTCAAAATGATCAATCTCAGGTAAAAACGAAGACCGATGATGAAGATCTTCCCATGGTAATGCATCAACAGACAACAGTTCCAGAATTTGTTCATTAGTGTGAACGGTTTCCGAAAAGGTTGTTCACTCTGAGGTTGAGATTGAAAGTGATTTTCCATGGATCTCATTCACTAGATCAATGTTGGTTGAACTTGAGTCGAAAAACAACTGTACTGCCTGATAAGCAAATTCAAAGGGGCTCAAAGGCATGGCATCACCAAGAGAGTCCACCTCAGAATCGAATGGAATGATCCAAGGATCATCAAGAACTATGGATTCTAACGAAATCGTATGAATGGTTGCGAAAGGAGACGGTACGTTGGGAGGAGGAAATGAAAAAGTTCTGAGTAAACTCGAATCTTTAACTAATCCTACTCCAACATCCTTATAAGGGATAGAGGTTTTACCAACATGTTGAATACTCTCAGCAGAGGATGGGTCAGATGAAAAGTAAGTTAAATGATCTATTGTAATGATCTTTCCATTATCTGGGAACTTAATAAGCTAAAAGACCGATGAAACAACAACAGTCATGGCATAAGACCAGCTATGACCCAAAAGAAGGTTGTAATCTAGAGGGGAATCAACCACCTCCACATCTAGATTAATAGTTTTTCCTTCAGCCCCTATAGGTAAGTCCTGCAAAATGCCATAAGGATGAAACCCTCGGCCATCAAAGGCCTTCAGAATCGTCAGGGATTGATTAAGTGTAGGAGAACCAAGGGTTTTCCAACACTGTATCGACATAATACACGTGGAAGCTCCCTCACAATTACAGTCCTAAAACAAGGTCTGTTTTTGACTAACACTGGAATCTAGAAATCCATTTGATGAGGTAAACGAGGTGTACTATTTTCTAAATCGAAGACTATGAGGTTTGAGTCCTGAAAATCAACAGCTCCTATATCCGACAATAGCATTTTACGTTGTGCTGGACAATATTGTAGCAGTTCCAAAGCTGACATTGCTCAAGGTGAAACAGCTAAATCTTCAACAATTTTATAGTTCTGAGCAGCTCTCGCATGTGGATTGAAAGCTGACTTTCGAAGTATACCCTTAGCGGGTGGTTTGATTACTAAGTCAGGATTTGGTTTCTCGATCTGTAGCGGATCAGAACCAGACGGAGCTGAGGTTGATGGATTGGAATTAGAAGGTTATGCTTCCTTACCACCAAAAGGACTCATACTTCCATAATCTTGCAATCGTGTTGCAATCCTTACATGTGACATCATCATTATGGGCTCTTCTGAGGCACTAGAGGAAGAACCTATCATCTTACTATCTTGACTTGGAAAAGGATCCTTCAAAACAGCCGGTGTTTGCGAACCTTTCACGATTTTCGCAACCTCTGCATGATGTGGACAATCTCTTGTAAAGTGCTCCTCATCACAGATGAGACAAGGATAGCAAGGTTTACATTTCTCGTCAGTAGATTCAGGTTTATCGGATTTCTCCTTCGAGTTTTGATTATTCTTCTTCTTACCTGTCTTCTTACCGTTAGATTTTGATTTGGTCATAGATGATTCTACGACATGAACATCGGCAGAAATTTCAGGTGAAGACTCTCCCTTCGGGGAATATGGTAAAGTTATAATAGGAGAAGAATTCTTGGAGGATTTCTTCTTACTCTTGGTATTAACAGTACCAATCATACTGTCAGCGGCATGAGACCCTGAGGGAGGTGCAGCTATTTGATTTTATTTTGGAAGGTCGGAAATTTTCTCGTGTAATGTACCTGACTGCGTATAAACTAAGTCAAGGTACTGAGCTTGAGCAATTACTTTCTCTTCTGTAACTACTCCTCGCTTGGCTACATCTTCAGTTATTTTGGGTAATAATTATTTTACAAACCATTCTGCCAAAATTTGGTCCGGGATAAAAACTTTCACTAAACGATGTTGACGTTGCCATTCATGAATATGGTCTAAAATATATGTGGACGTCAACTGTTTTAATGAAGTTAGTAATTCTGTGCCATTGTCATATCGGACTGGGAGCTGAAAATGAGTAAGGAAGGAAGTAGCAAACTGACTAAAATTGTAAAAAGAGCCTCGTGGCAACTCAATGTACCACTTGGTTGTAAGGCCAATCAAAGTGCATTGAAAAAGACGAAGACGAATTGAATCATCTATAATGGAATTCGATGCACACTAGAGATGGTAATTCATCACATGATTAAACGGATCTTCTCCTGACTTCCCCTCAAACTTTGGTATATCACTGGGCAACTTATTCGGCATTGGTGGCCAAAAGGGAAGATAATTAATGGGATCGTTCATAAGGCGCGACAAGTTAGGCAAATCCAAAGTTGCTATAAACGGTAACTGATGGTTCGGATCCCGAAAACTTGGGGTCATAAGACTAGCCCCAGGAGGAGGATATCCAAGATAATTGGGTATCGGATTTGCATTTGGGATATTATATCCTCCTGGAAAACCAGGATTAACCGGACCATACTGGTGTTGTTGAGGTTGTTGATACGTATACCCAGGGTACAGTTGATATTGATAAGCCAGGTTCTGCACAGCAGGGCCAAATTGGTACTGCCCTTGGTATGGTTGATAAGTAAATTGGGGTTGACTTGTGACAACCGTACTAGGCCCAGGTTGTCCTACAGGCATGGAAACCGAAGTCTGGATTGTAGGTATAGACTGGGGTAAAGAGGCCTAAGGAGTTGATATAGGAGCAATAGAAACTGGAGCAGCTGATACTCCAGAAATGGGTGGAGTGGATTGAACAAAAGCCGCAACAGTTGCAGCAGATGTTTGGGATGGAGTTCGAGGTGAACTAGGCCCAGACTGATGAGCTGCCCCAGGTGTAGCAGTTTGATTAGTAGGCTGGACGGGTTGCTGGGGTGAACCAGAAACAAAAGACTGTCCAAATTGAGATGACAATTGCACACTGGGTTGCAGAGTCTGTTGATCCCACACCACATTCATTCCGGGGTATGGACCCATAACAGGTTGAGTATATTGAGGACCAAAACCAGGTTGAGTGTAAGATTAATAATTATATGGTACATTTTCGGGTCCTTAAACAAATGATTGACCTGAAGGTGGTTGAAAACCTTGAGGTTGATATTGACCTTGACGTTGGTACTAACCTTGAGGTTGGTACTGACCTTGCGGTTGGTACTGACCTTGGGATTGGTACTAACCTTAAGGCTGATATTGACCTTGAGGAACATATTGGTACTGGGGTTGACCTTGAGGTACATATTGATATTGGGGTTGACCTTGAGGAAAATACTGACCCGTAGGGACATACTGTCCTTGAGGCTGCCCTCCAGGTGGTAATGGACTACCTTGGGGTTGCCCCCCAGGCAGTATTTGAGTACCTTGCAGCTGCCCCCCAAACGATATTGAACTACCTTGAGGTTGCGGATTAGGAGTAGTACCAGACATCATAAGAATCTCTTCGACACTTAACGATTTAGTTCCGTTATGACCAAGAGATACTGCATATTCAATGGGTTGAGGAGATGCTCTTGAAAATGTACCAGATAAAGACTGATACCCAGGAGGAACAGAAGGACCCCCATGTAAAAAAAAATTTGGCGTCTGAGAAAACAAGGATGACTATCTTTACATATTCAAAGGAGGATAATAACATCTGGGTGTTGGATGGAAAGGAAATCGAGGTGGTCAAGATGCGAGACTTGGATTTTCTAAGAAATTGGTCAACAAAATATACCAAGCGTCACCTCTAATGGGACTGTAGAAAATGGATTCATGCTCCCTAAGTTCAATAGTCGATTGATTTTCAAGGATGTTTATAGCTTCGTTCGGACTCGAACTTACAATTTCTTCAATGGAAATGAGTCCAGAAGGAAGATTCTCGGTAATAATATTTTCTACTCTGGGTGAACTAGGACCACTAGAAATAGAAGAAGCAAATCATGAAGATGGATTAGTAACATGTTCAGTCTTAGGTTCAGAGATTTCAAGTTCTTCGGCTAATGAGCTAGTAGGAGCAATACTACCAGTAACCTCAAGAAATGAAATCAAAGTTTTGTAAAAGAGACAAATGGGATCTAGATCTCTTCACTGATAGATTTCATAAGCTAGTCAAACTCAACAAGAAGACCAGAGAGACCAGGGTGATCTAAGGCTCTAAGGCTTTGGATCTCTGAGCTACTACGAAGACCAAGCAAAAATTAATCCAACAGGCAAAACTTCTTAGAAAATCACTTCAAATGAGAATGCCAGTGAAAACTAACTCACAAGGAACTTTTGTCAAGACAAATGCAGGGCTGGGAATATACTAACAACTATGGACAAAAACTAAACCTAATTGGGTAGATGGATCTTAGGTTTTTCAAAGTTTTGACAGGGTCCACAGGTCCCTAGTAGAACTAGGTGCGGTGCCGCTCTGTGTTACACTGTAACAATGCGGAGAGGTCCGCACTGTAACTAACTCAGAGGGTGCGGTCCTCTTCCAAAATTTCAAAAAAAAAATAAAAATCCAATCAGGAACTAACTAGCACCCAAACTCACACACATCAAGGAAAAATCAGAAACCAAAACTTAAGTTTCTGAAGTCAAAGCAAAGACAAATCAAAAACCAAAACAAGCCATTCCCCAGCGGAGTCACCAATTTGTTGACCGGATAAATCGTTCTTGCGGACAAGACCGATCTCCCTAGTATTAAATGATATCTAGAAACAAAGAGCACAAGAAAGTCTACTTCTCTCTAAACATGTTTCAATTCATAAATGAATACTAAGAGGTGTATCAGACCCTACCTCGATCCAACGCTTGTTTGTAGCAGTTTAATCCCAACAACTTCAAGCAGTTCCTTTTTAATAACCTGCATACACAAACAAACACACATCAAAGCATACCTGCGTATAATAAAACATGTTCATTATGAAGATCAAGGAGCTCATAAAATAAACCATTAGAGACAGTTAATTGAGAAAAACAAACCTGATTGTATTAACTTTATGAATAAAAGAACTTTACAGCCTTTTCCTTGATGTTGCACAAGTTCTTTCCAGGGTCTAGCAGGAGTCTCCTCTACTTTGACAAGCCTCACTCACTTCCCAAATGACATGAAAGGTATGTGATCTCTCCTCTCACAAGTTCAAAAAGGAAGTCTAGTTTTCAGCAGCATTTACCCTCAAGAATATTCAGCTTTCAACCTCCCCTACAACCAGCCCAATGCATGAATTTATAGTGCAAATGGAGGAGGTTGCAAGTTACATAAAATAAATTTCCTAGTCTGTGAGATGAGCTTGCTGCCTTTCTTAGCAGCGATCAAAGAGGTGGCAGCAGGTGGGACTACCTCCGGTATCCTGTATAATGAATTACCCAAAGAAATAATAACAGCGTGAGGCCTTGACTCATACACAACATGTCGCCTCCACAAGTATGGTTGGCCTAATAATACATCACAAACATCCAGAGGTGTAACATCACACAATACCTCATCTGTGAAGGGCTTGATGCTGTAGGGAAGGCAACACTACCGGCGAACTCAAAGGTCTCATCCTTGGTGAAGCCACCTGAAACTGTATGGATACAAGTGTGGTGTAGTCGGTAGGCCCAACCGCTTTACGAACTCTTGTGAAATGAGGTTCTTTTGGCTCCCACAGTCAACAATGAATTGAAGTGGTGAACCCTTCACCCACATCTATGAGTGGAAAAGACGCTCCCCCTCCTCTGGATCTTTAGGCTCATTCTTCTGGATCTTGGCAGTGGCAATAGTGGCATTGGGCTTTGTATCAATGATCTGCTTCCCTTTTCCATTCCCCTTGTCAGGTTCTGACTTAGGGTTGGAACATGCATCTACTTCTGAAGCCTTCAACTCAGCCACCAGTGACTGCTTAGTCTGACACTCACTTTTGTTGTGAGTGGGGCTCTTGTGGAACTCACACCACTTTCTTGTGTCCTTCTTTGACTTCGTGGTGTTGTTCTTTTCTTGTGGCTTCAATGGGCTGTCTAGGTGTTGAACAGGTAAATCCCCTCTGCGGACAGAGGCGATCCCACTAGCCCAAAATGGGTCTAGCAACAATCAATCAATGCTACTATGCAAGTTCCTAGTTGCAATTAACAAGTGGGTAATGAACACCTACTTGGATTCTAGCGTTATTTGTTTGATGAAGAGATGCCGCTCTCACTCCTTCGCTCTGGTCGGTCACGATCCTCCACTATCCTCGCGGATGGACACCTGCACATGCAAAGAGAGAACAAACACAAGCGTGAAATCTAGTAAAAGCAACTATACATCAGTCAGAAAGGATGTAATTCAAATTAACCATCATGAGACAAATGAGAATGGAACCATAACAGTAGTCATCTATTAATGAATAATAGGCAGAGAAAGATACAACCAAGGTTTTGACGTTGAACCTATTCTCTGGCTGGGCAAGCAGCTATATATGCCTTGCAATAGACCTTCTCTCTCTCAGGATTCCGGCAGCATAACCTCCCTATGCTTCAAGACTCTTACTATCACTCCAGACAAGCATAATCACAAGTAGCCTTACTCCAGAACTCTAGAACTAGCCTAACTCCAGAACTCCAGAACTCTTAGAACTCTAGAACTCCCAGAACTCCAGAACTCCCCCCACTAGCTTGCATGAGGACAGACTTTTATAAATGGAGAAGGGAGGAAGATTCAATGCACCAGGACGCCCATTGTGGATCGACATTATCTCCGAAAAGCTACTGAGGATAGATGTCAAGGATAGATGATGACTCTCGACCTCTATCAGATGGATTTTTCCCTCAAAAGACTTCATGATCTGAAAGGAAAAAACATATGGGTGCGCGTTTGCCAAAAATCATTACCAAACTTAGTTGGCGCGAGTGTTGTTCTAGGACAGAGTGCCAATGGGCGTGCCCCTTTTTGAGGATCTCAGTGATTGGCGTGGATAAGACACTGTGTACCTGCGCCAATGGAAAAAGGGCACTTTTCAGGGATAATTTGCAGAAGGTGTCTTCAGGGAACATGAAGTACATTCTCAGGGGAACATAATGCAAGTGTTTTTAGGTTATGTCACTGCTCACAGGTCCTGGAATGTATCCTCCAATGTACGAAAACAGGGGTAACAGGGACGGTGACCAATGGTGACAAATTACTGTGTAACACTTGGGTTGCCCCGTCTTGGCTTTGTCCTTGATTCTACAATTTGGGGAAGCCTTTCCCTCGCTTCAAATTCGTAGATCCAAAGTCTCGCTTCTTTTGTTTGGACTTTTGCTCGATTTTGATAGCGTATCAGTACGCCATGCCGAGTGAGGAGATGTTCAAGAACTCCATCTCTTCTGGAATGTATCTATGTAGGCAACCACAGTATTTGAGTACCAAATGTAGATCAGAATCCTTGATACCCAACTGTGTGCGAAGAGTGTAAAAAATGTTTGAATTCTAGCACATCTTGGTCCCTTCCCTGTTGCAGCGTGGTCCACTTTATGTATTTGTCCTCATAGCTTTTGACAGGGTAGTACTGCTCCTTGATGGCATCACAGAATGAATTCCAATTAGCTACAGCTGAAAATAGTGATTCTGTACTTTCATCCTTCTACTCGCAGTAGGTTTCCCACAAGTCCTTGACGTGGGGGGTTGCTTCGAGAAGAGCGAAAATAGTCTTTTCCCAACTGGAAGAATCATGAACAGAAAAATACCCTTCTAGCATATTTAACCATTTATATACAACATTTGCATCTATCTGTCCCTTGAATATGGGGATTTAAAAATTAACTTGTACCTTAAACAGTGTGGCATTTCCAGAGTAGTTGTTGGAAGTCGATGCGTCGCCTCTGGGTAGTCGCTGAAGGATCTGGGAAAAGGCATCTATCATCATGTTCCTTTGTTGCTCAAGGGCTTCTTCAAGCAATATTTTGATAGGATCTCCTGCCCCCTTGTCTTTCTTTTCATCCGCCATGGGAGGCCATCGGTATTTGCGAGGCTGGTCTTGCAAAGGTTCGACCATTTCAAGCCCTAACTCCTTATATGCCGACCTCGTTGGGGACATGCAAAGAAAAAGCAGATCGCTCTGATACCACTGATCCGGATTTAAACAGGAGCTCAACAAATTAAATAAATAATCCTAAATACATATAGCAGCGGAAATAATCCTTCATTTCATTAATGTAAAATACTGAAATATGCTTACAAACATAAATGGAAATAAACCAGCTAGGGCGATGGTAGCTTATCTCTGAGGAGAGATGTAGCGGCTACATGCCTATGAATTATGTTACAATGAGGCTCAAAGGCCTATTTATTGTTGAGAAACAATGGAAAACCCTTAACATCCAAAAACCTAACCCTAGAAGGTGAAACACAAAACTGTGGACCCCATTTTGGGTAAGTTGGTAGATCAACTTCCCGTCGTCGTACTTTGGCACCCGATCTTCGTTTGACATGTACAATAGCTCGTTAGAAAGATCTATCCAAGCACTACAACTTTGGGAAGAGAAACATCAGTCCATGGACCCATGTTGCTCCCAAATTTCCCAAAAAACGTCGTTTAGGGCCTCAAAACAACTTAGGAAGTTCAGGACCTGAAAAACTGCTAACCATAATAAATTGTGCTACAATTACGGAAACTGAAAAAATGAAAGAGACAGTTGTGGAGGTCCAAGTGGGATAGGTTTGTGGCCACTAACATTCACTTGGATCACCTGCAAACCCAGTTGCAGGTGGTCTGTGCACTCCGCTACAAACTCTTTTAGGCCTCTACACACTCAGTTGCGAAGCCTGCCAAAAAATACAAACTTACAGATATATAGACTCAATTCGCTTATGATCTTCTCATCCCATTATTCATATTCAACAAAGTATTAAATCTTCTTTAGATAGACTTCCTCATTACATGACCATGATCCACATATCATGGACCGACAAAACAATGGACTAATATTTGAAACCCGTTATAAAATAAGGGACTTTTGACCCACCCCAAAGCCCCTAAACAATGTGCGATGAATAGAACTTTACTTGCTCCTCACGCTTCACTCCTCAAAATGTGGAGTCTTTGACCCAAAACTTGGACCAGGTTGGGCTATTCCCAACAACCTCCAACACTCACTCATGACTCGTCCTGAGTTACTCAGATGTGGTTCCTTAGATTTTCACTACAATTCCATTGTAGACTGCATTATACTAGTAGACTGTCTCTGCCATTTGTTTCTCTTGTTTGCACACCTCCTCTAGAAATGCCTTTATGGTTGGGGCAACAGCCTTCTATAGTATTTCTACCTCCCTTTTCTTTAAATCTTTGATCCTTTCGTCCACCACCTAAGATATTTTGAGAGCGTAAACCTGCCACGATTGATTCCTCGCTTGTAAAATTTTCTCCTTCTTCTGAATACCATTTATCTGCTTTTGGAGGTTCTTCCCTTCAATAATGCTAGCAAGTTTTTGTAAGACTAGTAGGGTCTTTATAGTTGCCAAGATCTCATCACATTGCTTCTTCTTCACCTGTAATTCTTCCTTGATTTTTTTGATATTTGAATCCTTCTGCAATGAGATCCAAATTTGCATCGTGTCATACAAATATTTCCCATAGTCAACCACTATGTCGAATATGTATTTCAACGTTGCCTTTGTCTTTCTACCTCTGCTCCCGCACTTCTGGTGGTGTGGCTAGCTGCAACCTTATTTGTAGCTCTGATATCTGTACTCTGTACTCAAATTTTATCTTTGCTAGTGTATTCTTCGATTCCTTGATCACGAGGGCAAGCTTCGTGACCTTCTATGTTGGTGGTTCCTCCTCACTAACCTTCGCATCTGAGACTTTGTTGCAACTATCTTCGATGGATCTTTCCAACTATTCTTGTCATTGATATACTTCGTCTATTTTCTTAGCCACCTACTCCAGCTCCTTCTTCATTGCATCTTTCTCCTTTTACATCTTCATAGTCGTCGTTGAGGTTCACTATTCTTGCTCCTACAGCTCGGTTGTTAAAATTTGATGGAATTCGTGCAGTATTCCATGCTTTGGCTCATTATTTGTCCTTCGGTGAGTATCAATGAAGTGCCCCAGCTGGTATCTACAAAATTCTAACGTCGAATAGTGTTTCTATCCTTTGCTCTACCTGCAATGGCCAAGTTATTTGTTCTGGTTGTTTTGCTACTTGTGGCAATGCCTTCAACTCTGTAATACCCTATTGTACCTTATCAAATCTCATTCTATATTGATTATCATTTCTATCCCAGGTCTCCAATGTGATCTCTTGGACCTTCTCTCTGATCTCGTTGATGTCCCCATCATTGAGGACAAGCACTTATGCACCCTAGGACTTATCCACTTTCTGCTTTTTCCTCTTTCCTGTCGCAGTTGTTGTGTCTCTCGTTCTGACAATAAAAGGTAAATCCTCTGATACTCCTACATCATTGAGGGGTTCCTCATGCTTCTTCTCTATTTCCTTTGTTTCTATCTCTACATCATTTCCATTTGTACCTTCATCCTGCGATGTACTCTTCTTTGTTCCAAATGCCCCACCGAGTGGAGTCATCCATTCTTTAGCCATTTTTGTACTATGACGAGAAAATCATCTTCAATTACTAATTATGGCAATGGGTGCCATGTCCTAGTTGGGTCCTTCATTGCCTTGACATAGGCTTTGTGGAAGTCCGCTTTGAAGTTTGCAATGTTACAATACTACTTATATAAACTAGGTGATAGCCTTTGACGCTGACTCACCACCATGTGTATATCCATTGCCATCACCACGAAGAAAATCATATTCTTTGTTGCACGAGTCAGCTCGTTAGTAAACTAGAGGGAAGAATACCTCGCTACTTCATAAACATCCATCTCGACATATGGAAATTGCAAGTCTTCTGGTTCTTTCCACCTATTAGGGTGATGAGTATTATCAGCGCAACATAATGGAAGGTCTTCCCCTCTTCAAGTGCTTCTCTGCAATATGTCAAAAATTCCTTGCACAGATAGGAAACCCAATTAAATTGGACCCTTGCGCTGCATTGCGCAACCAAAGATACTATAGTTGTAGGCACCACATTGGCCCTGCACTTACTCATTATATTACCTACCAAGATGTGTGTAGAGGCCAATCTAGGGTGCTAGATTAAACTAGATCTAATATCAACCAAGGTAGGTAAACTTAGAGGCACGTGTCTAAATTCTATAGACATAAAAGGATCCCTAACTAAGTGTCTACTATGACAGGCTACAACACTCTTTTACAGGCGGTTGAAATATGTTTCCTCTCACCTTAACACTCAGATCACCTAATTTATCTAACTGTCCTAAAGATACAGCGTATTGCTAGACTGAGTTTTCAATCCTCTTACAAGGATATTATACAAAAAATCTCTTTCCAGCTAACACACTAAGCATTCATGAAAATCAAAAGCACACTAAAATTTTAAATGCATGAAAACAAAGTCCACATAGATGCTTTGAAATCTAATAATCGATCAAATCTTTTACAAGATATTGTTCAATGATCTAGCAATCAAATCTTCAAGCTATCACCATCAATATCATTTGCAAGAATTTCTAATCAAATCGATAAACTCACAGACAAGGAAATAACATTAAACAGTATGCACACTATTCAAATTCGAAAACGCTATGGAAATGAAATTAACAGTTTACCAATCTCCACGTAGGGCCCGTCCACGCTTCAATGGCAAACTTAAGAAACTTCAAGTGATGAGAATGTTAACGCATAAGCACTGCTGGAGTAAAATGGTGACTGTAATTAAGTTTTGAAGATTGAAATCACATGCAAGAGTAATGTTTTGGAACAATACACAGAGATAATAATCGTTCTGGAAATAATACAATACGCAGTCTTTATCTGCTTGTCTCTTATCTAAATCGAAGGTACATACATTATGCAGATGTTTCTGCTTTTACAAAAGAGTGATTTTTATCCTTTCTAATCTAAACCGATTTCCAAAAGCAAAACGAAATCAGTTTGGGAAACTATGGCTTTTTGCTGCCTTTGTGACCAAAAAGGCTGGGTTTGACCAGCATTGACCATGTATCTAGGAGATTTTGATCTGCTGTTGAATCGATTTTTCACCATGCGTGTACATTCCAGATCACGTTCCTATCCATTGTTTTGACTTGCCTACCATGCCACGTGTCACATCATAAACCATTTACAGGAAGTCATGACATCCTGTAATTTTTGTTGAAAATTCCTAATTTTTAACATAAAAATTCACAAATTAAATTTAATGTAAATTAACAACTATAATGCTATTGATTAATCAATTTCGATGGATATGAGGGGTTTATGGGAGAAAAATATAGACAAGTGATGGATTTATAGAAGAAAAGGATGACAATGAAATGGTACCAACAATGTGTGCAACAAAACACACTCCCTAGTCATCAATGGAATTGATGTCATTTCCCCACGACTTCTTCACTAGTCCAAACTTTTCCTTCATCATTTGTGTCATCTCCTTTTCGTTATTCTTGCCCACAAATTATTTTGCAGGGTATTTTCCCTTATGAGGCAACGCTACGATTTTTTAGACTAACATCTCATCAATCGGGATCCTCGTCCCTAGCCAAATGCATCCATCATGTACTAATGCGAGGAGCTATTGTACATATATTGTACTGGATGTGCTTTAGCCGAAGTGTGGCACAATTAGCATATTCAAGAGGCCTACTCTTTGCAATCATGTAGCCCAATAGAATGGTTCCTGCCTCGTGATTCCACTTTCTGGGTACCAAACCTGCTTCAAATATCTACTTGGTTCAAAGAGGGTATTTTCTCTCATCATTAAAGTCCCAATATTCCAGTTTCAGCCAAGGAATATTTCCCAGCACTTCACCCTAAAACAACACTTCCTACGGTAGTAATGGAGTGCATGTGGCAATTTTACCCTTCCTTGGTTCCTTAACCAGCTTGGTGTTTGGTTTTCTTGGTGGCATGTAAGGTGGGAGCATAGCAAGAATCTATTCGTCCTCAGTCTCCATGCATTGAAATTCATCCTCCTCTTCAATATCATTGATCTGTTGAGGCACTTTTTGCTGCATCAACTCCTTTCCTTTCTACATAGGCTTCTTCCCCTTATCTTTTTTGTTCTTCGTGTGGACTTCCTTTTGTGTTTTCTTCCTCGGGGATGTTCTGAGTTCCACCCCAGGGACCTCAACGAGTCTCTTCTCTTGCTTCTTCTGTGGTTGTGGTTCTATTGGTACCTGATTTCTTGGCAACCTCTAGTGTATTGAGGACATAGGAACCTTCACTCCTTGTGCCTCCATATTACCCACTAATCCTTTCTCTACAAATGTTCCAACAAGTTCCTCAGAACTCCTACCAGACATACAATAGCTTTCTTCACACTTAGATGCAATTTCTCAACTTCCCTAGATGGAAAAGCGTCAAATGTGGCACGAGATACGGTTTTTATAACAAATTTGAATTCTAGCATCATGATTTCTTCAATATTTTCTCATTTAATGCAAGTATGGGGCTAGATACATCCAGTTGTGCTTCATAAATTCTCTTCTCTCGTGTCCCTTAACGACAATTTCCTTTTAATGGTAGCTTTTCCCTTCCAATGATCATATTTTTGGCCAACTTTGACGAACCTTCCCTTGTAGCGCAGTCATTGTTTCTTTATCACAGTTCCTTCAAACTTCGTCATACTCCTGATTATCACGCAATAATATTTCTTTGGTGAAGTCCCTTTCTCCAAAGTAGTTTATACTCTCATGCCTGCTTTCAATTGCAGGTGGCACTAGGAATTGCTTCCCTTCATTTTTCAGTGTGAAGCTCTAGGGATAGAGTTGTCCATGCATATCTTCAACTTGCTACCATTCACTCGTCCTAGAATCAGCTGACCATTCATCTTCACGAGCTGCACTGCACCACCATTAAAGATATGCTTGATGATATATGGTCCTAACCAATGTGTTTTACATTTTCTTGGGAACTTCATGAATTTGTTGTCATATAATAATACAAGATCTCCTTCCTAGAATGTTTTTTTCTTGATACGCCTATCATGTCAGGATTTCTCCATTGCTTTCTGCACTTGTTTATGAAACCCTACTATGAAGTTGTCTTCTTTTAGAGCTAGTATCTGCAACATTCTTTCCTTCATAATGTCAATATTTGCCATATATGTGACAGTTTCAATTCACAAACTTGGCATAATGTATTCCATAGGCATAACTACCTCTTGTCCATATACCAACCTAAACGGTGTCTGCCCTATCAATTTCTTGCATGTTCTTCTATATGCCCACAACACCGTTGGAATTCTCAAATCCCATTCATGTTTGTTCACATTACATACCTTGGTCAATGCATTCTCCATAATCTTATTGAAAGCTTCCACTATTCCATTTGCGGATGATAAGGGGTGATCTTCTAGTGGTAAACCTGAAATTCCTCAGTTTGTGGTTCAATGGTCTTTTTTCAAGAAAAGTGTGCCTTGGTCACTCATCAAGATCTTTGAACAGCCAAACTTGGACAATATATATTCAAAGATGAATTTCACATATGTTTCTACATTGTAATCCTTCATTGTTCATGCCTCAGACCATCTTGTCAAATAATCAGTTGCAATGATTATATACCTCGCACCAATATTCTTTCCTGGCAGACTAATAGGCACAACAAAGTCAATAGCTCATTTGTCAAAAGCCTGCAAAGTTACAGGTGGCACTAGTGGCATCTCAACTCTTCTAGATGGCTTTCCTATTCTTTGACATACATCACATGCTTGACATAATTCTTTTGCATCCTTATGTACTGTGGGCCACTATAATCCATCTCTCAAGATCTTTTGCGCAGTGGATTTTCCTGCATAGTTACCACCTACAACTCCTCGATGAGCTTCTGAAGGAATACTCTATCATTCATATTCAAGGATGTATCTACGCGGTACTTCATCCAATCTCTTTTTGTACAAGTGTCCAGCAATCAGTGGAAAATCAGTTGCTCGAGACACCAACTCCTTCTTTTGCTTCATAGTCTACTTCGTGGGTGCCATCCCTGTGGCTAGAAAATAAATAGTATCTGCGACTCTAGTTATAAATAGATGTGCATCAGGCATGTTATCTTTGATACTTATGGGTTCTTCTCCTGTCTCTATCCTTGATAGATGGTCAGGTCCAGCATTCGATTTTCCTGGCTTCAATCTAACTTCAAAGTCATAGTCCTAGAATAATAACAACCATTGACATATATTTCCTCCTAAAATAGGCTTATTCACCAAATATTTCAGTGCAGAGTGATCAGTGAACATTTTGAAAATGTGCCCCCAACAAGTACTCCCTGAATTTGTGTAAAGCATACACCATAGTTAATCCCTCTCTTTCTGTTGTGCTATAGTTATTTTCCACGTTAGACAATTTCCTTCTTGCAAATGTTATGGGATGATCAATTTCCCCTACTCCTGGTTGTGCTAGCGCTACACCTAATGGTATGTAAGATGCATCAACATGCACATGGAACTCCTTCTTCCAATCCGGGAAAACTAGAATAGGCGCAGTTACTATATTCTCTTTCAGTACATCCAAGTTCTTTTGGCACTCTTCTCTCCATTGAAAAGTCACATCTTTCTTCGGTAATTTCTCCATCAATGTAGTTATTTGCAAGTACCCCTTTATAAACTTTCTGTAGTAGCCAATGTGTCCCAGTGTTGTGTGTAGTTATCTCACAGTTTTTTATGCTAGCAGGTTCACAATAATTGCGATCTTCGCGGGATCCATCATTAATCCCTGTTTACAAGCTACATATCCCAACAATATACCAAATGGTGCATAACAGATGCACTTCATCAAGTTCAATGAGATATGACACTGCCTATAGGTATCCAACATCAGCCTTAAGCTTGCCACATGCTTCTTTAATAGACCAAAGACTATCTAATCGTCAAAGTATACTTCTAGAAACTTGTGTATATATTCTTTGAAGGTTGCAATTACAACTCTGGAAAATATAGCAAGTGCATTTTTTAATCCAAAAGGCATCATCATGTATTGATAAGAGCCCCACTCTATCGTAAAATACATTTTATGTCTATCTTTCAGTGCAATTATGATCTGATGGTATCTTGAAAAACCATATTTGAAATAAAATGCCTCTTGTCCTCCTACATTGTCCAATAATTCATCTATAAATGGTGTAGGTAAGGGGTCATGCAGGCATGCATCATTCAATTTCCTTAAGTCAACACAAATTTTGATTTCCCCTTTTGCCTTCTTTTCTTGAATCACCATGGGACTTACCCATTCATACTCTTCAACATGTTCAATTATCCTAACTATTGATATTTTCTCTAATTATTCTTTCACCTTCTCCTTGTATTTTGGATTCAGTCTATAAGGTCAATGCTTGACAGGCATCACATCAAACTTCAGAGGAATCATCATAACTCCCAAATATCCTAATATGCCCTTCATATCTGAAAACTTAGTAGGGAAAAACTCCTGATATTCATGCAAGAGATCTGTTATTTTGTTGACTATGTCCTCATCCCGATAATCTCCTATTGTTGCGTACTTCTATTCAGCCTCCAACCCTATATCCACCTTCTTCATCTTCAATGGCTTTGTTATATCAGGGGTCTCTGTCTCAAGTCCATTTACTTCATGATGACCTTTATATTCTTTGATGTAAATATTGTGAGGATCTTCATCCTCTTTCCTAGTGAGATTATAGCATTCCATTACATTATGTATTCGTGTGGCCCAATCCGGTTGCTAGATAACCAGAACTTTGCAAAAATATTCTTCTTAACTATATTCAGAGTTGCATCTATATGTGGGTAATCATCTTCAAATCTGAATGTCATTATAAATCCACCAACCATTTCGGCCTACCTTGCAGTACCATGTTGATCAAGTGATCATGTCCTAAGTGGAAAGAATGCTCAAATTTTGAATTGCTCAGAATGGGTTGAAACTAGAATGACTGGATAGGCCTCGTCGAAACGATCTTGTAGCCATGAACGACACTCAAATCCGACAGCTTATGGAGGAGTTATCGCACTTTGAAAATGATCAACAAACTGCAAAATTATATATATATATATATAAAGGAATATTCCATGGAATATTCCTTAGAATATTCATGGGAATATTTTGTTTTGGGTGACCAATCGGGAGCTGACATGTGGCCTGCCCGGAGGCTGCCACGTGGCCCCCATACTACAAATTTGTTTTGGCAAAATTTAATGGAGCTCGTAGGAATCGACCCCAGGTCAGGTGGCCACCAGCCAACAGGTCGCACAAGCTCGCCTACACATGGTTCTTAACAACCATATGTCACAGTTTATATTTAAAGTTCAATTAAGGTTTGGTTGGGGCAGAAAAGGGGCCCCTAACCATGACGAGAACGTGGGAACCGAAGGCTAGACATGGTGAATAACGTTAACCCCGATGGTTAAGCACCGTTACCCGGTCACATGCACGCCTGAAGCCGATAGTCACGGTCAGCTAACTGGAAATTAAGTTGGCGAAGCGTACCAAATCTGGCAGAGTTGGCCAAAATGGCAGAGTTAACTGCAGTCCCTCCACGTTTAGCGGAGTTTCTTTAGGCTAGACTGGAGAAAACTTCAGTTAGTCATAATTTTTTATAGGGAGATCCTTTCAGAGCAAATTTATGTTATTTTATTTTAGCTATTCTAAGCATTCCAGAGCCAATGGTACAGGTTTCAGAGCCATCAAAGGTCATCTTCAGGTGTTTTTTTCAACGAAGAAGCTTGGAGAGCCATCAGGGCCTAGGGAGTGTTGGAGCTGTATTGGGCTATGGTTATCCATTGGAGGTGAGACAAAAGTCATTCTTGATTGTTTTCTGTGTTCTAAACTCATTTTCACGGCTTATTTTTCCTGTTTAGGATTTCTTCTCACTATATAACCATTTTTAGCATCTAATAAGAGCAAGGACATGCCCATTTGGGAGCCTTGGACTCGGCAGATGTAGCCCAGGAGGGGTGAACTGCCTTATCAGCTGCTGTGTTATATTATGTGAATTTATCTTATTGTGTTTTTCAGATTTGATATGATAAACAGTAAATTGAAATAATCCTCCTTCACACATAAGACTCAGAAATTCATCAAAAAACACTTGGCTTCAATTGCAATACATCAGTAACAGTTTTCACATATAATTAATGGAAATGAATACCTTGCACAACAAATACAAGTAGTTTCATTTTCAGATCAATTGCTATTAGAGCTCAGTTTTGATTATTAGTTTTGTGCAAAGATATTTTTGACTGTTTTGCAAGTTTTAATGCTTGCCAGGCTTAAGCTTCAAAGAGGGAAAGGACAATTGGTTAGAGCACAAGATAATCCTCAACCAAGGAAGGCTAGGGTGCCATTATCTCCACCTTATGATTCACCCTCAGTAGCCTTAGAAGAAGCTCCAAGTATGTCTGAAAAGGAAGGAGAAGTTCCTGCAGACATGGATCCAAGAGAAGAAGAACGAGTACTGAGATGGTAAGAATATTATACCATGAAAGGAATGATAGGTTGGTTAAAGAAGGGTCTAAGCATCAGAAAGAAGGAGAGGGCTCCTCAGAAGGAAAGAAAGGTGATGATAATTCGAAAAAAGGACATGGAGGAAATGGTGATCCACCATCTCCAACGTCATCCTCTTCCTCTACATCGTCATCCTCTACCTCAGTAAATCAACCTCATAAGCCTAAATCTTTTGGAAAAAGTCCATTTTTAAAGCTAGATGTTAAATTTGAATTACCCATATTTAATCGTCAAGTCAATGCAGAGAAACTTGACAACTGAATAAGATATTTGGATGTTTATTTAAGGATTCATAACTTGCATGATGATGACACTAAGATTCAATTCGCCTCTTTAAGGATGGAAGGAGGAGCATTGGTATGGTGGGAAGCCAAGACTAACGATGAAATTAAGAAACATGATAAGATTACTTTATCATGAGCTGAATTTATTTCTACAATTAAGAAGCAATTTTATCCTCTTGCTCATTTACAAAAGGCTATAATGAATTGGAAAAATTTGAGACAGTTAAAGGGACAAAATGTTCAAGACTACACCCAAGAGTTTAGGAGAAGAGAACTCTTATTAGGGGTAGACTTACAAAGTCAAGACACCTTGTTGAAATATATAGGTGGTTTGCACAGCTACCTTCCACATACTATCCTTATGTTCAATCCTACTAGTCTAGACGAAGTTTGTGTACAAGCTACGCATTTTGAGGCTAGAGGGAAAAACACTTTTGATGGAAATGAGGGTAGTGATTTTAAAGGCAAAGGAAGAAAAATGATTGCAAACTCTAAAAAGGAAAAAGGAAAATTCTTTTGCAAGAACTGTTGAGAAACAAGCCACGATGAAGACCATTGTTGGAAGCTTTATCCGGAGCTGAAACCAGAGAAATATAAAACCAAAGACAAAACCAAAGAAAAGGAAAATATTGTAGCAACTATTGAACAAGACTTAGGGTCTGAATCAGGTGATGAGACAAAAAGTATTGCCATGGTATTAAAGAACATAAAGGGGAAAGAGGTTGTACAAGAAACAAGTCCCAGTTCTAGCACATGAAACTGTCACAAAGTAACTCAAAATGAAAAGAGGAGGATAGAGCTATTTCATGTGAGGATAATATCAAACCACACAAAGATAGACACACTTTTTGATAGTGGGTCTCAAGCTAATCTCATCTCAGAAGACTTGGTCAAACAGCTAAAACTTGAGACAATTCCACATCCAAAGCCTTATCCACTTGGATGGATATGCAAGGATGCAAACTTACAAGTCTCAAAGAAGTGCATCTTGCAGTTCACCATAACAGCTCATTATGTTGATTGGGTTGAACTGGATGTAGTACTGTTGTTAAGACTTGTATATTTCATATTTGTGACATGTTTGACGAAATGCCTGCCATGGCTAGTAGAGGTCCAGTCTAGTCCATGTCAATATTTTTGCAAATGTATCATTGTTATGTCGTATAAATTCACCTCTGAAGGTGTCATTGAGTTATGGGCAGTGACCTGGGCTCTGAGCCTAAAAAAGTAGCCATGGAGGATTGCCTAGATTGACAGTGGATTTTCCTAGCCTTACCACTTCCAGGATAGCCATGGTGTTATGGGTTCATTTCTTTGTTTTTTTGGTTGGTTCTCATGTTTCCTTTAGCTTGGGTTGAGTTATTAGTTCCTGGAAGCCCTAGTTCGACACACACTCTGGAAGACCTATAACAGTTTGGATTGAGTTACTAGTCCTGGAAGCCTTGGTTGGAAAAATTCTCTAGAAGCCCTTGATGAGTTGAGTTACTAGTCCTGGAAGCCTTGGTTGGATAAACACTTTGCAAACTTGACAATAATTGTGGGTTGAGTTACTACTCCTGGAAACCTTGGTTGGAACAATCGCTCTAGAGCCCTGGAAGGCTTGAGTAGATACAAATTTGGTGATGATTTGTGATGTCTGGTTGTGAGGTGGAATTATTGGTTGATGGGTTAAGGCGATTTGGCCTCTGAAAGCCCTCGTTTGGTTTTGATGGATTGTTCCATGAGATCCCACATTCATGCTTGGAATATGGCACAGGGATGAATTTCTAAAGAGAGATTTGGCTCAACCATGTCTATGGTTAGGTGGTACATGGAAGTCCCATACCTAGTTGCAATTTTCTTATGGCAATAAAATCTCTTTATTATGGTATTGATGGGTAAATATGCTTATTGCTATGTGGCTTATATTGTTTTTCTATGCTTAGCATCTCTGATGTTTATATGTTGGTTATGAATGAATTTTATGATTGACATGATGTTTGTCTCATATCATGTTTTTACTTGTAAATGAATGAACAATGTATCTATGGTCTAATAGATGAAATTACAACTAATATGTTGAGGCATAATTGCTTCTTAGCAATTCTTAGACAAGTATGAGACCCCTATCCTAAAATATGTTGTTAAGACCTGTAGCTTTCATATTTGTGACATGTTTGACCAAATGTCTATCATGGCTAGTGAGGTACAGTCTAGTCCATGTCAATGTTTTTGCAAATGTATCATTGTTATGTTGTATAAATTCACCTTTGAAGTGTCATTGAGTTATGAGCAGTGACTTAGGCTTTGGGCTTGAAAAAGTGGCACAAATCCCAGAGTCACAAGCACAGTACTGGGGAAAAAAGTCCTCGAACACTTGCTTGCCCTTGTTGTGGGAGCGTCTAGAGCCTCTTAAACGCACCCTAGTCCATATTAAGGGAGTGTCTAGGGCTTTGATGCACTAAAACTTTAGTTGGGCTCAAAGGATGGTTATCTGAGTGGTTGGGATGGGTCCTGGGAGTTCTATTGTTGATGTGGACGGTTTGTGTGGTGTGTTCTGTCTGTTCCACTTCCTTAACTGACACATAGGGATTCGAATCAAATCATAGTAACTTCTCGTCACATATTTACCTCGTTGGCCGGTTACTTGGTTAGATGTGGAATGAGGGTGTTACAGAGTGGTACCAGAGCATGGTTCACCCCTCAGACTAGATGGGTTATGTGTTGGTCATGCATTCATGCAGGTTGCATATGTGTTTCTTATGTTGTAAGACTGTGAGCTTGTTGCATTAGTATGGTATGGGTTATGGTTGCAATGAGGTCTCCATGGGAAGTTGATGATGTTGTTGTGGAGTGCGTTGTCATGAGTGTATGGTTGATTATTCATTGTTTATGCACGTTAGTATTCACATGTGGTCAAGTGTACAATGATGTCATGGTTGTTGTAATGCATGAGATCATGGTATGTGTAGTTGATATGGTCATGAATTGATGACTGGACTCTAGCTAAAATGATGGTAATATGCTTATGTGATTATTTGTTATATTTCTATACGTTGTCATGATTATGTTATACTTGTATTACGTTGATTCATTGATCTTGCAGATGAGGTATCCTACCCGAATTATGCTAAGGTACGTTGGATTATTTTGATTTGGTTTAACTGACATGATATTGTTGGGTTGTGTTATATTCTTTCCATGAGTAGCCCATGTAGTTACCCAGGGGTTAGAGGAGGGCAAGCCACAGGGGGTTTGAGGGATACCCGTAACCCCACTTTATGGGGTCCAGGGTAGCGCCCCAGAAAATTTTGGTTTTGGACCTTATGTTAGGTTGGGCGGACCCACCTATGGTTTTGTGCATGATTTTGGCATGTGTTTTTTGGACGCAATGGTTTTCAGTCCATGGTTTTGGACATGATGGTTTTCGGTCCATGGTTTTGGACATGATGGTTTTCGGTCCATGGTATTGGATGCTTCAACATGTATAAATATGTATTGTAACATTGAAAGGAACATAATGAAAAAATAAAGCTAGTAGTCCCAGTTTTGGGATCAAGGGGAAAATATCTGTGTATATGTGTTTTATGTGTTATGCTCTTGCATTTTCTATTTTATGTGTTTTAGAATTTGAATGCAGGTAATTTCTATACGGGGTTAAAACCTGCATTTGGTATGGGAGTTGTTTTGGCTTCAAGGGGACGCCTTTATTGCTGAGGGGTTTCACTCGAGCCTGTGGCAGACCCTGTTCAGTGGGAGATCTGCGAGATCGATTCTGGTGGTGAAAGAAAATGGCGAGCAGTGGAAAGATAGAGATCGAGAAATTTAATAGCCAAAGTTTTGAGTTGTGGAAACTCAAGATGGAGGATCTGTTGGTGGATAAAGATCAGTGGATCGCAGTAGATCCGGGTACTAAACCAACATGAGTGTCTGATGAAGAATGGAAGAAGTTGGAACAGAAGGCAAAGAGCATAATACGATTGTGTGTCTCAGATTCAGTATTGTTGAATGTATCAGGGGAAGCTATGACAAAGGCTTTGTGGGACAAGTTAGGGACTTTGTACCAATCTAAGTCTCCGATGAATAAACTGTTCTTGCGGAAAAAGCTATATAACCTATGGATGAAAGATGGAGACTCGGTGACAGAGCATCTGAACATAGTCAATAATGTGGTAAGTCAGTTAGCATCTATTGATATTAAAATTTTAGATGAAGATAAGAGCAACACTTTGTTGTGTTCTCTACCAAATTCGTGGGATAGTCTGGTTATTGCAATAGGTAGCAATGCAACTACCTTGCAGTTTGATGAAATAGTCTCATCCTTGCTGACGGACGAGATGAGACAGAAAAAATATGGAGAGCTAGGATGGTGATGCCTTGTTTGTATGAGGATGGTCCTAGAACAGAAACAAAAATAATCCATCGAGTGGGAGATCTAAATCTAGAGGGAGATCCCAAGAAAACCTGTAAAAGTGGTGCGCTGGAAATGCGAAAAAGAAGGGCACTACAAAAGGGACTGTAAATCTAAAGCTCCTGATAAAGGAAAGGGATCTGATGATGCTCCTTCTGTAGACGCAAAAACGACCTCAGATGAAGGTGGGGATGTGTACTTGGCTTCTTCAAGTACACATGTAGATCATGAGGCATGGTTGATTGACTCAGGTGCATCTTTTCACTTCAATCCCCATAGAGAGTGGTTTTGCAAGTATGAGAAATATAATGATGGTGGTGATGTCTTCTTAGGGGATGATAGGAAGGCTAAAATCATAGGTTTTAGAAAAGTAAAGATGAAGTTGCAAGGTGGAAGGGTTAGAACACTTCTGGGTGTTCTGCATTTCCTGCATTGGCCAAAAATCTGATTTCCATAAGCAAGCTGGATGATGCAGGTGAAAAACAGTGTTCGAGAAGGATACCTGCAAAATGGTTCAGGGAGCATTGGTATTGATGCGGGGAGTTCGAATTGGAACTCTGTACAAGCTGCAAGGTAGCACTGTTATTGATGGGTGCAACAATTCTATGGTTCCTGAAAGTGGAGCAGAAAATCTA
>APFE030781840.1:0-11165 GCA_000404065.3 Pinus taeda
AACATCCTGAGCCATTTCATGGTAATGTTAAAAATTTAAGTAAAAGGATGAAAATGAAAAATAAAGGAGAATATCACTTTTACTTTAAGAATTTAACATTACCATGAACTGCATATCCCTCAAACTTCCTGATGAACTACATATCAACACTAGGGCAAAAATTCACTTTTATAACTTTAGACACGCATCTAGAAGCAACAAGAAGTCACTAACATACCCTAAAAGTAAATTAAAAAAAAGCACAAGTTAATGAGGAAGCGTGGGTCATACGGCCCTGAAACGCGTTTCCGGCCGTACTGGCCACGTTTCCGTTTCGAGAAACATGGCAGTACGGCCAGAAACGCGTTTCACGGCCGTACCAAACACGTTTCTGCGTTTCGTACCCGTTTTCGTATAGAAATGGACCTCTATACCACGTTTCCTGCAGCATAGCTCATTTCTCATCTTCAGTTCACATGTGAGAGTCTAGAAGGATAATTTCTGAGGCAGACCGAAGTGATTTGAGGCAGAACAAAGTTTCTCTAAGGCAAACCAAAATTCTCTGAGGAAAATGCAGGACATCGAATTTATCACAGTTTGACCAGGTTTCACCAGGGTTTGGTTACTGGTCAGTTTGACTTTATTGGATTGGAAAGTTTAGATTGTATGTCTTGTCAAATTGGACTACTTCTCCAAGAAAAGGTTGTTGGGTTTTTCCCTGGTTAGGCTTTTCCCAAGATAAATTTTGTGTCTCATGTTTGGCTGTCTCATCATGATTCTACTGTCATTATTGTCTTTACTGTCGAAGATAAATAATGAAGAAATCATTGGAAGTAATTATCAGTCTAGGAAATCATGAAAAATCAATACAAAGTTTCACTAGGCAACTTAGGTTTTATGGCAACAAAGAGATCAGCCACCATCGGAATCTCCAAATCACTAATGCGGCAACTAATTATATTTCTCCTACTGAATCAACTTATTTACAGTATTATATGGTAAACATCGAAATAAATACAACTGCAGCCTTCACAACTTAAATAATATGTGGAAACAAGAACTGAGCAAGAAAGAAATAGCACACACAAGTGACACCGTTGTTTTTGGACAAATGTCCTTGGAAAAACTCAATGTGGGAAAACCGGTGCAGCAGCTAAGGGTTCGTACTATTATGCAGTAAATTTTTAGTACAATTCTTCGGATGCCCAAACTAGCAATCCTATACAGAGATCTAACTAGACAAAAAGATAGTGAGATGATCTCACCGTGTCACTGAGAAATCCAGCACTGATCTGCGCTAGAGATAAGCCTATGCGTTGTCTCTACACACTCTCTGTGTAGTACTGCATCACAACCGCTCAGTTATTGTGTCACTGTTGTTGGGACTGCACTGCACCTCCCCTCGATCCTCTGCTCACTAGAAACATCAGCCCTCTGCCCTCCCGGTCTCACACCCCAGCTCCATCACTAGATCCCGACTATTCCCCAGCAGAAATACAGACTCCCACTGAAGCTCTGCGCTGCCATAGTGTAGCCCTACATTGCCTCTGTGTGTCCCAGCGCTACCTCTCCGGAATACTCTTTGCCCTCTCTGCCTTGCACCCTCTGAATCAGGAAAACTTCCTCCGGAAAATTATCCCTGCCCCTCACTACAAGAAATCTTCTCGATCACCTTCTCCAGCAACTCCTACGTTGCTCTCTTGAGAAAATCGTTCTCTGATCTCTCACCCGATGTGTTTTCCAAATGCCCATCAAGCCTCTTCTGATAATCATCTCGTTGATCAATCAACGTCCCATATTAGATTCTAATCAATGGCTCGGATCATTTTGACTTGATCATCGTCTTCTTCTAGAAGTTTCACCCCCATTTTAATTAATACCCTTGAATTATTTTAATTTCCTAAGTTTAGACTTAGGCATCCATTAAAAATAATTAATTCTTTTAATAAAACTGTCTCCAGGTGGAATTTCGCAAAATGATTTCTGGGTATTCTGGAATACATGTGTCCTAGCCTCCCTGCAAATTTTGAGGCTTAGAGCACATCCGATGCTACCAGAAATCAACACTCCCTCTTAGCGAGGAATGTGCTCTAGTAATGCAACATGTTGAAGCATCACCCTGACTCTATAACATCTCCCTATGTGTCGCTAATGTCTGGCATCACTGCCCACCAACTACTGCACAAATGCTCCATCCGTGTTGTCGCTGACTCTACATGTTGCTGCCAACGCATCTGCACTACAACTCTGCTCCAACTATTGTTGTTGCCTTCTGCAACAACTGAACGGAAAAACATCCAAAATACTAAACCAAATGTGTTCAGTATGATGCATCAGTCGTCTAGGTTTTGACTGTTGCTAGCCTCTGCATTGTCAATGAAGTCTCTACGTTGTTGTTGACTCTGCTCTGTGCCAACTTCACTGCTACCAGCACTAGCTCTTTGTTGCTCAGTATCTAACTGTTACTAGCCACTGCATCTATCACTCTGGCACCTCACTGCACCACCCGACACTCGACCATCCTGTTATTGCTGACTATGGGCTCCTCCCGTAGCAAGGTCTTGATCCAAGAGGTGGACTCCTCAAGGATCCCACCCATTTGTGGTTCTTTCAAAACTACAGTACTAGATCACCCCACCTCTCCCCTGGAGGTATCTGGGCAATCATGGCAAACTCCTCGATCTTTGCGGTAGCAATGTGTGAATCATGCTTCTCGTCCTTGTCCTTCTTCTTGAGAGGACATTGTGTAGCATAGTGACCAAATTCACCAAACCGAAAACATTTGATCTTTAAGACGTCATTCTTCCGCCTTCGTTGCTCCTACTGCCCCTTTGATGCAAGGGTTGTATTCTCCCCCTCCTCCTGGGCTTCGCCCCACTACTTCTATTGCCATCAAATTTGCACTTGACTAAGTCTCGCCTCATCTCTTTTTGTTGAAGAGCAACCCACTTCCCTTCCCAATCCGGCAATTTCTCTCTGCCAAGGATACTTTGGACAAATACTTGCCATTCTTCTGACACTGAATTCAAGACCAACCTTCGCATCTCTGTAGGCTGAGGTGATGACCCTACCACTGCCAACTGATCTTTGATTTCCTGAACCGTCAATAGGAACGGATCAATGGGTTCCCCCTTCTGCATCCTTGAAAATCTCATTTTCTCCTCCAAGTACATCTTCTATTGCTCGGAAGATCCTTGATACAATGTAGCCAAGGCATCCCACATCTCTTTAGCCATCCCTTTGCCAGCAATGTGACATACAACGTGATCCCTCACTCTGTCAAGGATCAACCGCTTGGCCTTCGCCATCTTAGCCTTGTAATTCTTGAGCGGATCTGCATCAATAGGATCAGCTACCACACTATCGACAAAGGCTTTGTGATTATGCTCATCCAGAAGGCAGAAGATCCTAGCCTTCTAGATCACATAGTTGGATGCTCTGTCCAACCGATCTTGATCTCTCAACCCATTAGCTACCATCTTGGCCAACAAAATGTCGAACTACCTCCTCTCCTTTGCGCTGTTGTTAGGCTGGCCTACGCACTCCCTGCTGGAGTTAGTAGATCTACTCCTCTCTACTACTGCTCAACTGATCCAGTTGGATGTTGGTGGCCACCCACCTATCCCACTTGGACCCCCACAACTGTTTCTTTCAGTTTTTCTGTTTCTTTATTTGTAGCACAATTTACTATTTTTGGTAGTTTTTCGGGTCTTGAACTTCCAGAGCCGTTTTGAGGCCCTAAACGATGTTTTTGGGAAAAATGGGACCAACATCGGTCTATGACCGATTTTGGTCATGCAAAGGTTGTAGTCCTTGGATAGATCTTTCTAACAAGGTATTGTGCTCGTCAAACGGAGATTGTATGCCAAAGTTACGACCCCAGGTAGTTGATTTTACACAAACGGGGCCCATAGTTTGGTGCTTTATCTCCTAGGGTTAGGTTTTTGGATGTTTAGGGTTTTCCATTGTTTCTCAACAATAAATAGGCCTTCGAGCCTCATTGTAACACAATTCAGAGGCATATAGCCACCACATCTCTCCTCAGAGATAAGCTATCATCGTCCGAGCTAGTCTCAGTTCCATTATGTTTGTAAGCATATTTCAGTATTTTACATTAATACGATGAAGTATTATTTTTGCTACATCTTTGTATTTATGTTCATTTTTGTACTTTATCGTGTTCCTATTTAAGTTGGATTAGTGGTATCAAAGGGGTCTACTCTTTCTCTATTTTTTCTATGCATGTCCCCAATGAGGTCGGGATATTAGTTAGGGCTCAATCTGGTTGAACCTTTACAAGGTCAGCCTCCCAAATCTTGACGACCTCCCATGGCGGATGAAAAGAAAGACGAAGGGGCAGGAGATCCTATCAAAATCTTGCTCAAAGAAGCCCTCGAGCAATAAAAGAACATGATGATGGACAACTTTGCTCAGATCCCTCAGCGGCTACCCAGGGGTGACGCATCTAATAGCTACTCTAGAAATGCCACACCCTTTAAGGTACAAGTTAACTTTGAAATCTCCATATTCGAGGGGCACATAGATGCAGATGTCGTAGATAAATGGTTATATTTGCTAGAAGGGTATTTTTTTGTTCATGATTTTTCCAGCCGGGAAAAGATTACTTTTGCTCTTCTCAAAGCAGCCCCCCACATCAAGGACTAGTGGGAAACCTAATGCGAGCAGAAGGTTGAAAGTACGAACTCACTATTTTCAGCTACTACCACTTGGAATTCATTCCGAGACGCCATCAAGGAGCAGTACTACCCTATCGGGAGCTATGAGGACAAATACATAAAGTGGACCAAGCTGCAGCAGGGAAGGAACCAAGATATGCCAGAGTTTACCAACATTTTTCATACCCTTCGCACAAAGTTGGGTATCAAGGATTCTGAGCAGCATTTGGTACTCAAATACCGCAGCTGCCTACACAGGTACATCCAGGACGAGATGGGGTTCTTGGACATCTCATCACTCGGCACGGCGTATCGATATGTTGTCAAGATCGAGCAGAAGTTTAAACAAAAGAAGCGAGACTTTGGATCCGTGAATCCAAAGCAAGTGAAAGGCTTCCCCAAACCGCGAAACAGGGACAAAGCGAAGATGGTGTGACCCAAGACAACCCATCAAAGCCGCAAGAAAAGAACAACACCACAAAGTCAAAGAAGGACACGGGAAAGTGGTGTGAGTTCCATAAGAGCCCCACCCATAACACAAGTGAGTGTCAAACCAAGCAGTCGCTGGTGGCCGAGTTGAAAGCTTCAGAAGTAGATGCATGTTCCAACCTTGAGTCAGAACCTGACAAGAGGAATGACAAAGGGAAGCAGATCATTGATGCAGAGCCCACCGCCACTGTTGCCACCACCAAGATCCAGAAGAATGAACCCGAAGATCCAGAGGAGGGGGAGCGTCTTTTACACTCACATTGAAGGATTCGCCACTACAATTCATTGTTGACAATGGCAGCCAAAAGAACCTCATTTCAGCAAAAGTCGTGGAGCGGCTAGGCCTACTTACCATACCACACCCACAAATGTATAGCATCGGGTGGCCTCACCAAGGACAAGATCTCTGAGTCCACCAGCAATGTTGCCTTCCCTACATCATCAAGCTCTTCACAAATGAGGTATTGTGTGATGTTGCGGTTCTTAACGTTTGTGATGTATTATTAGGACAACCATACTTATGGAAGCGACATGTTGTGTATGAGTCAAGGCCTCGCACTGTTATTATTTCTTTGGGTAATACATTATACAGGATATCGAAGGTAGCCCCACCTACCACCATTTCTTTGATCTCTGATAAGAAAGGCAGTGAGATCATCTCCCAGACTAGGAAATTTATTTTCTTTCTGGTTTGCTCTCAAAGTAAGGGGAAGATTGTAGCCACATCCATGGCCCCCAGGAAGGGTTCCCCCACGCATCAAAAGAAAGTGGATACGGTCATGCAAGAATACAGGAACATCTTCTCCTCACCCACAGGGATACCGCTGCACTGTCAAGGGTCAAGCATTCCTTCGATCTGACTCTCGGAGCACCTCTACCCAATGGGCCGATATATCGTCGCTCCATTCTGGAAAATGCCAAGTACAAGCAATGACATGATCAACATCGGGTACCACACAAGTTTCAAGTGGGCGACAAAATCTGGTTGCATCTGCAGAAAGAACGCCTTACAAGAGCTCATCGGAAGCTCAGACCACTCTGATATTGTCCTTACGCCATTACCAAGGCTGTGGGAAACAATGCTTTGGAGCACAGTGTTCCCCCATTCCTTAGCTTGCACTAAGTGTTCAATGTGGACCACAGAAGTTTCCCCATCTCATGGAAGCACTCAACGCAAAGGGGATCATTGCTTCCTACGGGGGGAGGAATGATCCAGGTGGATGTTGGTGGTCACCCACCTATCCCACTTAGGCCCCCACAACTGTTCCTTTCAGTTTTTCGGGTTTCCTTATTTGTAGCACAATTTACTATTGGCAGTTATTCGGGTCCTGAACTTCCGGAGCAGTTTTGAGGCCCTAAACGATGTTTTTGGGAAAATGGGACTTGGTCATGCAAAAGTTGTAGTCCTCGGATAGATCTTTCTAACGAGGTATTGTGCGCGTCAAACGGAGATCGTATGCCAAAGTTACGACCCCGGGTAGTTGATTTTACACAAACGAGGCCCATAGTTTGGCGCTTCATCTCCTTGGGTTGGGTTTTTGGATGTTTAGGGCTTTCCATTGTTTCTCAACAATAAATAGGCCTTCGAGCCTCATTGTAACACAGTTTAGAGGCATGTAGCCACCACATCTCTCCTCATAGATAAGCTACCATCACCCGAGCTAGTCTCAGTTCCATTCTATTTGTAAGCATATTTCAATATTTTACATTAATGAAATGAAGTATTATTTCTACTACATAAATCTGGATCATCAACAATTGAGAAATTGAATTCCCTTACTAGGAATTCTCTGAGGAAGAAATTCCCTCAAAATGTGTTTCCTTCCTTCTTCTGATGTTTTTCTGCCCCAACAACTGCTACATAAAACTGCGTCTCACCTGAAGACTGCTCTGCGTTGAAGCTTCTGCTGCGCTACTCCCTCTGCCACTAACAAATCTCAATCTGGAAATCTTACCTCTCTGTCAACTCACTCAGAGAGAGATCTTCCTTGAGAATCTTGTCCTCCTGGCCTGGACTACGTAATCCCTCTAGGGATTTGATCTGTTTCCTACACAGCACTTTGATCTCCCTCCTCTTCAATGCTTGGCTCTTCCGGTCTGCTCTCTTGCTTCATTTGCGCTCTGATACCATGTGAAAATTTGGAATCCCCGAATCACTACTACAGCGACTGATTATATCTCTCCTACTGAATCAAGTTATTTACAGTATTATACGGTAAACATCAAAATAAATACAATTGTAGCCTTCACAACTTAAACAATATGCAGAAACAAGAACTGAGCAAGAAAGAAATAGCACACATAAGTGACACCGTTGTTTTTGGACAAATGTCCCCGGAAAAATCCAATGTGGGAAAATTGATGCTGCAGCTGAGGGTTTGTATTATTATGCAGTAATTTCTGAGTACAATCCTTCGGATGCCCAAACTGGCAATCTGCAGGAGGGCCAAAAATGTGGGAGTTATAGTAGCTAGGTTGAAGTTGTTTGACTTGAAGAGACTATTGAAGTTTGGACAATCATTCTAGAAGGCTAACTTGGCATAGTGACGAAGGTCTTTTGGTCTGGTCTAAGGTCTTAGTTTGTCTCAATTAGATTTGAATGTACTAATGGAAGAGTTTGACTGGGATTTTCCCCTTCTTAGGGGTTTTGGCCCTGGTTGAGTGCCTACTTCTGGTGTCATTGATCTTCATGTTTTGATTTGATAATTGCTTGATGAGAAGAACATAAAGAAAGCTAATAAGAATATCACAAATAATTGTCAACACAAGAAGATATTTTGCTTTTCTGGTTTTCTAACATGGTAGAAGAGCTAAGGTGAAAGATAAGAAGGAAAAAGGCAACTTGAAGATTTATTAAAAGGGTCAAGTAAAAACTGTTCAAGGAAAATTATAAGGAGAAGGATCATATAAAAAGAAGGCATATTATCTAGTAAGGGATAGACCTCGTCCTAGCAAAACATTATCTATGGCAACTTCAACGAAGACAAAAAATAAGCTAGAAGGAGCCTCCAACTATAGAGCACGGAAGAAGAGGATAGACCTCATCCTAGCAAAACATTAAGTATTGGATTTCGATCAAGGAAAAGTTAAGGAACCCGCAAATGATGCAAGAAAGGAAAAATACCAGGAAACGAAGATCATGGCTATGAATCTAATTGTAGATAGAGTAAAGGACAACCTAATCCCCTATATATCTAATATAAGATGCTACAAAAGGAATGTATGAGGCTCTCTCCAAATTATTCACTATCAAGAACATTGGACAAGTTGTTAGCCTCAAGAATGAACTAAGGACAATAATAATGACCAAGGATGACATTGTATCTTCCTACTTCGTAAAAATCTCCCGAATGAAAGATGAGCTCCGAGCCATTGATGAGATCATTCCAGACAAAGAACTTGCAATTGTTGCACTACTAGGTCTACCTAAATCATGGAGCTCCTTTGCATCAAGCATTAGCAATTAGAAAGAAACTCCATCATTTGAAGAAATGTGGAATGCATGCAGTCAAGAAGAAGCTCGCATCTCTTTAGCAAGTAACAAGAAGGAAGAAGAAGAGGACAACACTTCAAATGCCTACTTTGCTCATCACAAGAAGAAAGGAGAATTCAAGAAGTTTAAGGGACCAAAGAAGAAGATTGATCTATCTAAGGTGGAAAGTTATAACTGTCATAAGATGGGTCACTACAAAAACCAATGTCCTAAAAATTCAAGGAACAAGAAGAGAGAAAGAGAACATGCAACAGTTGTTGATGAAGCTCCACCTAAGAAGAACAAGGCTAAAGAATCCAAAGTCAAAAACTTATTCTCTTGAGTCTTTTGGATACCATCCCTTATATATCCTTTGCTTATATCATAGATTATTGTTTTAGGTTTTCTTTTCATAGATTTAATACGTCTTGTTCAAAATTCATGAATTATTTTGATAATTTGAAGGTATCCCTCAGAAAGCTTGAAGTGATGTAAATTAAGAGGGAGCCTCCACCATTTTACCAAAGATAAGTATCATATACTTGGTTTTCCCCTTTCATGTTTAGATTTCCTCCATACTTATAGATATGTTTGTATTACATACTCGTAATCGTTTCCTTATAGTTTCCTTGGTAGGAAAGCTTGCAAAAATATACAAGGATTATGACTAGTTTAAAAGGGAAACATCAAAGGAAAAGACTTGAATCATGAAAGAAGCTATGTTGCAGAGGAAGCCCTTCAAAGAAGATGATACCCTACAAAGTGTTGAGAAATCTAGGGCAAACAGTTAAGGTATTTATTTAATTTGAATTATCTTTCATCCATGACATTTTCTTGTGATTTATATTAGGACATTATCATCATTATTTAGATATGTTCTTCATCAAGACAAATGCCAATAAGAAAATCACAATGCAAACACAAGAACACCAGATGTAGGCTATTAGCCAAGGGCAAAACCTCTCCTAGAGAGGATGTTAAAATTGGCAACTAGGGCCAAACTCCATGTGGGCCATCTTATTTATGGCAGCTAATATTTTTCTTGGGTTCCTCTCATCAAGAGTTGTAGGATTGATCGAAAGATCATCTGATTCCGACAAGTATTCATGGAGATATGAATTTATTTGTGTTATGGGACAATTCGTCAAGGTCGGCCAACAACCAAATTGTCCCCACTTATGATCAACGTTTTAGTATAAATAAAGGTGCCTTGAAAGTCATTTACACACACTCTTGTGATCTCTCCTCTCCACTCGTTTGGGTTTTGGTGGAAGGAGACATCACCAAGAATCTACACTGCCCTAATGTAAAGAAGTTCTACACTAAAGGAGATACCCTAACCCTTAACGTTGTCATGGTGAAGAAGGCCTTAACGCAGTGGAGAAGGCTTCTATAATGTTGGTTTAGAAGAGACCCTAAGCTGCCCTAAACGCAGGTCTAGAAGAGAACTACAATGTTGATCTATGAGGCCCTAAGTCAGCTATCACAATGTGCCCTAGCCACAGACTTATGACAAGATCTATGGTGCATAAAGAGCTTTGTTTTGGCCGCAGAAGAGAGGAGCCCAGCAAAGGTGAAGAAAGGCATAGTTTATGCCTCTTTCTAGACTGTTTGGGAGCCGAGTCACTACAGGCAGGAGGCCAAGGTCATGGTGGGAAATTTTGGGCAAAAATAAAAGAAACCTCACAGGTAAACAGGTTGAGTTTCCTTGGGTAATTACAGGTAGGAAGGGAGGCTTGTTTTGGAGGTAGAGATGAGTATTAGGCCCTCCAAAACAAGGCCACATATTCCTGTAGCAACAAAGAAGGAAAGGGAGCCTTGTTGGGGATTTCTAAAGTGTTCTTCTAGGCAGAATGATGCCCTAGACAGGGCCGAGCAAGTGTACTAGGCAGCCGCATTGAAGAAGGACAAACCTAGGTGGTTTGTGGAGCATCTTGTGCATGGAATGATGGGTATTCTCTCTGGTTGGTTCGTTAACTGTGGAGTATGTTTAGGGTTGCGTAAGTGCCCTACCCAGGTCAGCAACAAACAACAGCATGCAAACATAAATGACAGCTATGTTTTGTTTATGAGGGTTGTTAGATAGGACTGTCTTGATGCTCCAATCAGTCCATGATGAAGGTTTCCCTAAAAGTTGTTAGAATGCCATTCAATGCAGCAAATAGAGATCCTAAGAGTGAACTGATGTAGTGCATGACGATAAGGTGCAACAGTATGATGTGTGCAACATGGTAATGAGGTCCAGCATGATGATTGGGTGTAGCACAGTGAGGTGCAGCACATGGAGTCACCTTGGATTAGTGGACGTAGTATGCCTTCAACTCACCTCAGATCAGCTGCCTCATTTGTTATCTTCTTAAAGAAGATCTTTGCTCTTATTTTGATAAGTCAAGATACTGATTTGTAATGTATATGTTCTATCTCTCTCTCTCTACTAAACTATAGAAGAACATATAAGAAGAATTCATCAAAGGTTTCCCCACATTGGGGTTTGTCCCTGGCTAGCGCCACATCTTGTGTCCTCTTGTCTTGGCTTGTCTTCTGCAATT
>APFE030781841.1:4372-74212 GCA_000404065.3 Pinus taeda
ACCATGTGAATTTTACTATAGTACCTTGAGGGTCATCATCATTATCAGTGATTCCTCTCGTGCCCGTTAACAGCTTACATCATTGGTTGGTAATCAGGCGGTGTCTTTCCATGTTCGACTCTAGGACATCTTTTCATATGGATCAACTTGTACTTCAGGCAAAGATTGAACGATTATGAAGACCCTAGATCTAGTTTCATCCATCCAGGCTATGATATATTTAGGAAAATAAAGACATAAAATGTACATCATTTCTGCACAGATGATCATCTGAATCAAAGGATGATGGCTCTATCAGAATCATCAGTGTGCTACATAGACGGTTGTCTATCCTATGTACATGAAAATGAATTTATAAAGCTGAGCATGGGAATTCCCGCCTTAGCTAGATCATGAAAAATATTATGAAGATAATGTATTGTATTGTATCTTATTACAGGTCACCTTCCAGCTCGAAAAAACTTCGGATCTTCATGAGAAAGCATTTCACTCGACATCAAAAGATTAACAACCTCATGCTTTAGGGGGCAACTGTTATAGAAATTTTTGGGCACTACAACCCCAATCATAAATGTCCATAAACCAAAGGCTCCTAAGTCCCTAAAATTTTTGCTTCACTCCCTAAAGGAACAAGGTCAGCTGATTACATAATCTCCCAAAAGTTCTCCACAGAAAAATGCTCAGAACTGGTCAAAACTGGACCATACAGAATGCCCAGTGCAGAGGGTGTGATGCATCTCACCTACTCAGTGTAAAGAGTGCGATGCATACTGGAAATCCCTTCTGTAGAGTGCAATGGGAAAGAATGGACAAATGGCAGAGATAATTTGTGAGGTGGAGGATCATAGAATCTTCCAGAAACTTCTCCTCTAACACTTGCCTCTCTGAATTCGCCCAGGGATGAGTAAGATATCATCAATCTCCATGTGGAATCAAGAACTATCAGAGAGAGGACACTAATCAAAATCCCAGAAGCTGACTCACCCCCCCTACAATCATCTATATATGGATCCCTCATCACAGAGATCCAGAGGCTGGAATCTTGTATCTTGTAAGGAAGTGTTGTTGGTTTCCTGTTGCAACATCATAGTGTTGGGTGATCTAAGCTTTACATGAGGTGAAGAAGGGCTTTCTTGTTGGAGGATGATGCTGGGTCAGAACAATTGGTTGTAATCCTCTTTGCTATTCTTGATATTAATAATGCTATTCAATTTTTCCTCCACATTCTTGTATATTTGATGATATATGCATTTGTGTGGTCAATACATATCTGGTCTTGTATTTCTTACGATTGTAGATCTTTGTTCTTCTATAGTATTATGCTGCTTTGATTCCACAGGTGCTCTTTGAAGCTGGGTAGACGAAGAAGAAGTGGCAAAGATCTATCAGAAAGGAGAGGAACCAAGCGAGGAACCAAGTGCAAGGCTGAGGTTGGTGTCCTTTGTTCCCCTCTTATCTACTTCTCATAAAGGAAAGCAGAAGTAGTTTTAGTTTGTTTGTTTCTAAGATAGCTACCAGTCTTAGTGGGACTAGCAGCTTCGAGTGGACACTAGATTTCCCAATAACAAAATGGCAACTCCGCTGGGGAGCGAATAGATTGTTTTCTAGTCTATATTTGTTTGTTGTCATACACACTTGTTACCTCAACCTTTGTCCCCGTGTTCTGTTGATCCTCCAGATTACACTGCCTCGTGTTCTTTCATTCCAGACTCTACACCTATTATGAACGAGGATCAAGCCATCAATGGATTTGATGTTGCACAACTAACCTGCACAGTCATTTATGATGAGTATGAATGGGGATCTGAGCATAAAACCGTAGCGAAGGATGACTTGCTATTCGTGCCTCTTGCATTTTTTCCTAACATCTTTGGTGATTCTTATATCTCTGATTTTCCTTGTGTAAATCCATCGCCAGATGCATCTACTTCCGATCATTCGCAGTATACACCAAATGTCAGTCCATCATTTGACAGCGGAGACGACAAATTATTCCTTGAAAATCCACTTGATATTTCATCTATTTTTTCCAGAAACACAGAGGGTGTACATTGTTGCTTCTCATCCACCCCTCTGTTTGATTCATCTGATCATGAGGATGCCGATGAATTCATTGATTTTTCTGATCGTAGCTGTCGTGATCTATTTACTCCTGAATTCGATCACTATGTTGATTATACCGTTGTTGATCTTTCAAAGAAAGTTATTTATGATGATCTATCTGAGGACGAAGTCGAAACCCTACAGGGTGTCGAGGCACTTTAGCCCGAGATGATAGTTATGTCAGGCCCTCTCTGTCTTGAGGTTAGCTTCACTTCCGATCAAGAAATTGTCGAAATACCTAAGGCTCCTCATCACTAATCTATATGCATTGAAAATCAATCCAACACACAGATTTCACTTTCTCCACCTAAATCACATGATCCTATCGCTCATGCAATGGAGGAATCATACATAACAAGCACACTTGCGAGACGTAAGTTATCTCTTTTTCTCATGTTTGCTTGCTTGTCACAGTCAAGGGAGTGCATATGTTTATCAGATGCATGCAGTGTATCACACCACCATGGTAAGTCCACAAAGTGCTTGTCATGTGCTTTTACTCTTTTCTTTTCTGTCGATACATTTAAGCTCAGAGTGTGTTTGTCTTCATTGTTATATCTTTCATGTTTGCTGGTTCGCTTGACTGTGCTTTTCGAAAACCATGCCTTCACCAACATGGGTCAACCAATGTGTTGGTGGCTACATTGGAAAGATCACTTCATGTGATCAAACCCATGCACCGTTAGCTTAGGAGTAGGAGTAGTGTTTCCTTTGTCTTGTTTGCTTGTATGCATGTTTTCTTTCTTGTTTTATTTGTTTGTTTTCTTGCCTACCTTCTTTGCTTACTTTCCTTTCTTTTGCATTTGCTTCTTCTCTTTTCTTTGTTGTTGTGTGTTTGTTTACGTTCATAGGCTAGTTTCGCATGAAAGTGTGTATGACTCTTGAAACAAGCAAGGTAAAGTACAAGAGGAATTGTGTAGCTATCAATGATTGATGATCTGTTGTCCTCTCTCTTTATGTAGAACTTTTTGTCTTCAGTCAATGATACACCAATGGAAAATACGTTATGTTCGAAGTGAATCTTGGTGAAAACACAACGCTTGCACTTTAACTAGTACCTCCTACCCTAGTCGGTTGTTTTTGGGTTAACCCTTGTCATCTCAGTCAAGTAGAGTAAGGTGAGGGGGAAAACCTTAACAAGTATGTCAGAGGTATATATAAAAAAAGTATCTGAAGGAACAATCTCTTATGCTCTCAATAAGTCGGAATCCCTCTTCTGCCTCTAAAATAAATAAGTGCCTATGCACAGTTCTTAAAAAATTGAAAAAAAGAAAATGTGAAATTTTTTGAAAAAATGAATAAGGCGAAAGAAGAGAAAGGCTTCCTGTGCAGAGAGGTGATGAAATTAAGTCTGCAGGGGTACTGACTAGGCTCGCTGGTAGCGGAGCGATGCTTGTGTTCCCACGTGACTCCGTTGGGGTACTGTCCAGGCCTGCTGGTAGTGGAGAAACACCAGAGATGAAACTTAAACTATGACAGACATATTACTTGTGTACCAATATACCCCTCATCCCCAATCGAAACAACTAAGTTTACTTGGCTAGGAAAGTGTGCTGACCGATTAAGAACATGGTAGGTGCTACATCTTTTAATCAAGTTAGTGTGGAAACCATGATGATCTAAGAATCGAACAATACTTCCGAAGGAGTTAGATTTGCTTCTCACGAAACAAGGTCCATTCAGAGAGCTGGAGTTCTACCAGTGTGTCGCCAAGTGTTGTAGCAACTACAACTACCCTCCAAAATTTTTCCTTAGCGTCATTTTGGAGCCTTCCTACCAACCATCCTAAATAGCATGTCTTACACTGGCAGGTACTTATGCTTCAGTTGAGTTTCAATGGCTTATCAACTTGTGTTTGCTAGCTTGTTTTCTTTCCTCCCGCAAGATGATATCCTGGGACTTGGTCAATATCTAGTTATTATGCTCATTTGAATAATTGGACAAAATTGGAGGGGAACTAGCCTTCCTCTCCAGAATTGTGCAGAACATCAAGGCAGTCTACTGCTCTCTAGAAATGCACAGAGCAAACAGGTAACATTCCCTCTAAAAATTGTGTAGAACAAATCCATCACTGGGCTTGCTCTCAAAATTTACGCAGATCTGGTTGACAGTCTTGGCTTTAGTCTAGAAACTCTGCAGAGTGTGAGGGGAAGTCGGAGCCACTCAACACAGAAACTGCTCAGAAGTCACTCTAGGGCTTGCAGTCCATTGCATGTGCTCCCAAGTTGTCTGGTTCCCTCTAGGACTAAGAAATCTTGCTTTGCATGCATGAGCTGTTTTTTCCTAAAAAGAATAAAGCAAAAAATAAAAGAAAAAACATCCCTATATTTTAGGGATTCATTTTTAGCAGCTAGGTCTTATAGCAAAATCCATTTTAGAAACCTCCCACCATGTGTCACTTTTTCCTATGTTTGTGGTATTAGCATCATAAGCCTCGATCTTATCAAAACTATTTATTCGATGCTTTAGAGCTCATTCTTCAATTCAATCTTGGAGCTCTGGCATTCCCCATCACATCTAGGAGCATTCAGCACACTCAGCTTAACTTTTTTTGGGTAAGTCTCCTTTTCATGTCTTTTGCTTCTTTTTTGTTTCTTTCTGTATTTCGGTTTGTGTGAGTGTTGTTTTCTTGGTTTTGTTGAACACTTTCTGTCAATTTAATGCATGTTAGCTTGTAGAAGCAATATTTCAGTTTTTCATTACATCTCACTGCTGTTGCATGCATGACACTGTTTCTGCACTCTCAATCACCATTGCGGCAAATCGATTCACACACTTACATGTTTTCTCATTTATTAAATCTTGCACTCACTATTTTCATGCATGTTCATTCACTCTTCTTTGCACTTAGCTTCGCACATGCATTTAGCCTTTACATGTTTGCAGTCGCCCCTCGGCAGGTTTGGGTCCCAGAAATTGAGCAAATATTGCCTCACACTGGCCTCCCAAGCTTGCTCTACGCAATTCTGAGAGTTAGTGCCCTGTTGGCCCTCGAAATTGCGCATATGCAGTTTGACCAGGTTGCAGTCAAGCTGATTGAAATTGCGCATTGAATAGTTTTAGTACTCAGCATGCCAAGCTATACTATGCTCTGCGAAGTTTCAGCAGTCAGTAATCCCACTGATAGTCCAGACTGGGTTCTGTGTAGTTATGGAAATTAGTCTCCCAACCTCCCAGTGAAAATTGCACAAACCTTCTAGTCAGTCACCTAGGTGTGTTGCATGTCAATCCTCAAGTTTCTTTTGGTTTTCAACTAATATATTTCTTTCCATGAGTGTCGCTCTATCTCTAGGTATCACAGGTGTTCATCAGTCTCTCAACAATACAGGTACAATGGCTTCCAAGAGAGAAGGCTCAAAGGACACCGTTGACAGTGAAATTGGAGATGCAGTCGAGCAAGTGTCTATGAGCTTGCCCATCTATGAAGACACTAAGTTGTTCATAGATAAGGAGATCAAGATGAAATGGCAAGACACTAATGACATCTTTTCAGGCACATTTGAGGAGAATCTGGAGGATCACAGAGTCTATGTCAACATACACATGTCTGGCTTGTACTAGATTTCAAGTAGGTATCCCGCGTTTCCATGCACGGACATGGTCCACTGGATTGTCTCAGATATTGATCTGGAGACAATGATGTTGAGAAGTGCCAGTGGAACAGAACTTTCTACCTTAAGGGCAAAGGACTTTCAGGCGATGTATCACTTTCCACAACTAGTGATCACAGTGGATACACACTTAACTAGACCCAGCAGTAGCGCAAACTCAAGAGATATCTTAAAGAGCTAGGTGAAAGAGCCATCTAAGTTTAGGACAACACCCAAACATGTTTACAAGACAAGGATACTATGGAAGGCATATAAGCTCTTCGTCATCTTTGCATGTTGCTTATATGGCCAGGAGAGTACAAATACCTTCCCGCAGAGTTGGGTGATTGTGTTGGATCGGCTGGCAAACAAAGGGAGACCTTTAAACTAGTCTGACATGTCGACTCTTCGGTTGAAGGAACAGGTATCAGAAACCCGAAATCCACCCAAGGGTCAGCAAGTGAAGTTATTCATGTGCACTTACATACTTGATGCAGTCTGTTCCCATCAACAACTCCTAGGCTTGCATTGGGCATGGACACCTTCAGAAACCTCTATGCACACTTATTGTAGGTTGTTCTCCGAATGTAGCTTCAGTGGAGTTATAATACATATATCACACCACTTTGTCACCCCGGTGTACAGGATTATCTTTGGGCAGGATCTACCTTGCATGTCACAGGCAGCGATGGAGGCATTGACTAACATAACAGATTGGTATGTCTCACCCCTTGGAACCTTCATCAGAATGTACAACGTGGAGAAGGCTCTGCATGTTTTGCCAAAGTTTTCCATGGATAAGCTAGTCATGCAAGAAGTTGTGTATCTCATCTTGATAGGGTTGTCAGCAAGACTACACACGAATAAGAAGGCACCTTGGCCCACTCTTCCTTTGTGGATCGGGTTGTATGAGATCCAAAATCTCAACCATGTTGAGGTCGAGACCAAGGAATTCAAGAGATTCACCTTCGGCACTAGATGTTTCAATCCATATGACTCGCATTTCTTAGTTAAGGAACACTGCGTGAGAGTGTATCATCCTTAGATCCACGGGGCATGTCATTAGCCTAAGGAAGACCCATGGAGATATTGTTATCACTTCTAGGGTCAATGATCCGGTTAGCATGGCTATAGAATGGTTAGCAGTGTAGAAGGCAACAACATCTCAGAGAGCATCATTATCAGAAGTAGCAAAGGGCAGCAGATATGTTCTTGACAAAGGCAAGAAGAAGGTTGCTGACAACACAGAGGTGGAACAAAGCTGCAATTTCAAAGCATATCCACTTGTGTTTAAAGTAGCTTTGGAGATTGAGGCCAAGAGGCGAAAGCCTGACATGAGGATCGCATAAAGGCAAAGGGAGAAGCAGAAGATAGAGGAAGTAGAAAAGGAGTTGCAGGAGTTGCAGCAACAAGCTAGGTAAGAACAAAAGCTGTGCAATAGAGAGAGGGAAGTGCAGTAGGAATAGGAACAACAAGAGGCTTAACATGCACATATTGTTGAAATTGCACCCATAGAGGATATTGATTCATCCAAACATCTAGCACATAGCAGACAGGGTGAGTAGTCGCAGAAGCAGGACTTTGCTAAGGAGATTGAATAGATGCTAGAGAAGATGGAGACGAATGTGCTTCAGCTAGAGTTAGATCAGGACATTGACCTTGTGCCTCAACACCAAGTGGTCACTCCACCAACTTCACCAAATCCAGAAGCAGAGCAAGTCCCAAGCAATCAAGGAGACGCTGAAATCCTTGAGGACAATCTGGAAGTAGATCTGCACAACATATCTTTCGACGAGTCACAACACATAGTTGCGAAGCTACGCAGAGTGCCCACTCTGGATGTCTAAGTATCTCCTACGTAGTTTGAAGAGCGAGTGATCGTGTCCGATGTGCACAAACATCCAGCTGCATTGGCCGATCTACCAAGGCATATGTCGAAGCCACCAAATCAAGTGTGCAATTCTTGATAGCTAAGAACGAGCGCATGGGAAAGGAGATAGAAGCAACCAAGTAGGGAGAAGAGCAAGTTACATCACCCAACATAGAAGAGTTGAGGAAAGCGATACTTGATGAAGTATCATCTCTCGAGACAATCATGCAGAAGTTGTACTTCAGGTTCATCACCGTGCATAAGTAAGTTGTCCATCTTAACAGTTGGGAGCAACGATGTGCTAGGAGAGCACGCATCTTGTCAGACATACACACTGTTGTTGAATTTAGGCTTTTGTGATCCATACCAAGTTTATTGAGAAGTGTTTTCGATGAAAATCACATCAAAATTCATTTGTCGATGCGTTTCAAACCAACAAGTGTGGTTCATTGTTGGGACAAGATGAAGAACCAGATCACGACGACAATTTAAATAGAGAGAATAGATCATCAACTGCCACATTTTACCAAGGAAACAACTACATTGGACTGGGCAACTGGACTGGACCAAGAGATAGGGAAAAATTATTTAATTAAATAATTAGTTAGTCTTTGTTAAATTTATTTACTTTTTTTTTTTTAACTATATAAAGACCTATATTAGTATTATTATAGGAAATAATAAAGAAAAATTAATAAAAGTTTATTAATTAGATAACCTAATTAGTTAGTTAATTATTTGACTTATTTATTTATTCAACCCTATATATATATAATTAAATGTGTATTAATTTCATTAATTAAATAGAAATAACTTTAAGGCAATGAAGAATTATGGAGAAATTATAACTATTTACAATTAGTTAGTTAATTCAATTATTTATTTATTTATATTTATTTACTAAGAAATAATGGGATTAATTAGTTTAAATGTTTATAATTCCTTTCATTTATGTTTAGGTATAAAAATTATTTATTTATATATTATGTTTCTTAATTTTAAGCTTAGATAACAAGAGTAAGTGCAATAATACGATTGAACTATTAATATTTTTAATAAATTAATAAAATAATGAATAAAAATTAATCAGAAGAAAAGGAATAAAAGGGAAAAACAAACAATCCAGAAAACGAGGGAAAATAAAACCAGAGAAGACCATAATAAAAAGAACAAAACAAGGGGTAGGGTGTGGGGGGGCTAGGATGAAAGGGCAGGGATCCAACAACTGCTAATCTTCCAGTCATCATCTCTAATGGGATTTCTTGACCTATTTTCAATTTCTATGGCCTCCCTAAACTTTCGGTGATGAAAAGGCGCAATCTTGGCAATAACATAGGCCTCCTCAATACATATATGATGCTTAGTCTTCTTCGTGTGTTCTGCCTGGGCGGAAGACCAGGTCCTCCCATGTTTGATGTCGACTGAGTGCTCATGAATCCTATGATTAATAGAGCACCTCATCTCACGAACATAGGGGGTCCCACAATAACATGGAGTAACATAAACACCTTTCATGTCCTCGGGGTCAACAGGGTCTGTTACTAATCTAAGGGAGCTACGGGTGGTTTTAAGGGGTCTAAATGTCAAGGGAACATTATGCTTCCTAAGGATTCTCGCAATCTTATAAGTGGTCCTTTGGATGAAAGGGAGATGAACCCTTGAGACTCGATCTTTAGGGTCTTTCTTCACCTTGGGACCTCTGCTAGCTTTGAGGAAAGATTTCATACCTTAGTTCCTACTATAACCATTATTAAAAAAACATTAAGGAGATGGGCTTTCTCTTTATCAAAGTTCTTTTCATCAGAGATTCTCAATGCACGAGTAGCTAGAGTGTTGAGAACACCCAACTTTTGAGGAGGGAAATGATGGGAGTTGGGATGAAGATACTGCTCAGTAATAGTTTTTTTTCCGAAACACTTGGTGGGAGAAAGAACTGTCATCATTGTTTGAAATTAGAACATCAAGGAAACCATCTATAGCTCCCTTATATCAGTAAAATACCTTGTTGACCCCAAGGACATGAAAGGTGTCTATGTTATTCCATGTTCTTGTGCGATCATTTGTGTTGGTGAGACAGGGCGCTCTATCAATTAGAGGATTCATGAGCACTCAACCGACATCAAACATGGGAGGACCTGGTCTTCCGCCCTGGCAGAACACGTAGAGCAGATGAAGCATCATATGTGTATTCAGGAGGCCCGTTATTGCCAAGATTGCGCCTTTTCATCACCGAAAGTTTAGGGAGGCCATAGAAATTGAAAAGAGGACAAGAAACATCAATAGGGATGACGATTATAATATTAGCAGCTATTGGATCCCTGCCCTTTCATCCCTGCTACTCACCCCCCTGCCCCGCACCCGACCCCGCCCCGCTTCACCCCACGCCGGCCTTGTTTTGTTCTTTTTATTATGGTCTTTTCTGGGTATTTTTTTCCCTCATTTTTTGGATTGTTTTGTTTCTCCTTTTATTCCTTTTCTTCTGATTAAATTTTATTCATTATTTTTATTATTTTATTAATATTTTTAATATTTAATCGTATTAGTTCACTTAATTTTTATCTAGCTTAAAATTAGGAAACATAATATATAAATAAATAAGTTTATACCTACACATAAATGAAAAGAATTATAAACAAATAAACTAATTAATCCCATTATTCCTTAGTAAATAGATATAAATAAATAAATAGTTGAATTAACTACCTAATTATAAATAGCTATAATTTCTCCATAATTCGTCATTGACTTTAATTTATTTCTATTTAATTAAGATGAAATTACTACACATTTAATTATATATATAGGGTTGAATAAATAAATAAGTCAAATAATTAACTAACTAATTAGGTTATCTAATTAATAAACTTTTATTAATTTTTCTTATTATTTCCTATAATAATATTAATATAGGCCTTTATATAGTTTTAAAAATAATAAAAAGTAAATAGATTTAACAAAGGCTAACTAATTATTTAATTAAATAATTTTTCCCTATCTCTTGGTCTAGTTCAATTGCCCAGTGCAATGTCGTTGTTTCCTTGGTCAAATGGAGCAGTTGCTGATCTGTTCTCTCTATTTAACCTGTCGCCATGATTTGGTTCTTCATCTTATCCTGACAATGAAGCACACTTGTTGGTTCGAAACATGTTGACAAATGAATTTTGATGTGATTTTTGCCGAAAACACTTCTCAATACACACTGTTGTCAATCACATGTAGATATGAACAATGAGGTACAAAGGAGCTCCATTGCACTTGCTAAAGATGATGAAGCCAAAGGCGGTAGAGTTGAAGACATGCATCCGAAGTTAGATCCGAAACTATGAGGAACTCTCGCAACTCATCACCAGCTTATAGGCTTCACATGCATGAGTGTTCAGGAGCATGGATGTCATTGTGTGCATGCATGTGATCCCATCCATTGGCACACTCACCGAGGTGAAGCTAAAGAACCAAGTCTGACTGGAGCTCGACATGTACTTTTATCAATTGATGTGCATATCCACCAGCACAGACTTGCAGATGAGTGAAGATATTATGCATCAACATGTCGCTAGTTCACCCGCACTCAAGACCATGATGCGCATGATATCTGATGAGTTGCACAGAAGTGCCAAATTAGTGTACCTGGATGCAACAGAGGCAAGAGTTTTCTTTCAGAAGGATGTCACCACAGAGTATGCAAACACCATAACAAACTACCAATCTTGGCATTAGTTTGCCACTATCAATCATCGAGAGGATGTTGAAGATTTCGTCTTCCCACAACTTTCCAATTCTTAGTGATGTCTTGCATGGCTAACTCAAGCCTATTTTTATCTCACAATGGTACATGTGCATATTTTAATGTAAACATGTTGTAAAAGTGAAAGGCCAAGTGTCAATAGTAGAATGTAACAATGATGTGTAAGTTGAAGAGTCATGAGGGTAGGTGAAGAGTCACAAAGGGGAATGTCAAGGGTCACCCCACCATTTTCTAATTATAAAACCTCATAAGTCATTATACAGGCTTTTTGGAGCCAAGCTTCCTATAAGGATAACTTAGAAAAATCTTGGAGTGTATTGTAACGAACCTTGGCTTCTCCACAGTGCAGACCTCATTAGGCGATTTTTGACGTCTAAAATGGGCCTCCTAAGGAAATTATAAAATAATAGTGGAAATAATAAAATAATATTAGATGACATCATCAAATTTTAGAGGGAAAAAAGAAAAAAACTATTTTCTCAACTCGTATTTTCAACTTATCTTCCTATGGGTTTACTCAAATTTCGAGCAGAAACACTCATTGGATCCATAATTTGATTCCTCATCGAAGGAGTACCCAGGTTGCATAGTTTCGATGGACCCTACTACACAAAAACTGAGAAATACATTAAAAACGTGATTGCAATCACGTTTTTTTATGTATTTATCATTTTTCATGTAGTAGGGTCCAGCAAAAGTATGCAACATGGGTACTCTTTGAATGAGGAACTAAAATTTGCATCCAATGAGTACTCCCACCCAAAATTTGAGTAAAACCTTAAGGGGATAAGTTGAAAATACGAGTTGAAAAAGTAGTTTTATTATTTTATTATTTTTTAATCTTTTTATTTTTTTACTTCAAAAATGGTGAATCATCCCCCATGGTTGACATCATCATCTTGAATCCTATTGGTTCTTATAAAGTTTATGTTGGTTGTACATTTTTCTTAGGAAGCCCATTTTAGACCTCAAAAGTCCCCTAATGAGTACATCTCTTTGGAGGAGCAGGCGGCAGTGACTGTAATGTTCCACTATCGAGGCTAGTGGTTGTCATAACTGTATGAATGATTGGATCTTTCACTCTTTTAAGATAACAGAGCCAACATGTTTCATGCATATGTTGTTATTGTAGTTCGACTATCATGGTTACTCTAATGATGTATGTAGCTGTAATTTAGGCATGTATGTATGGATTAGTCTGTATGTGTTTGTATGAAGCTTATAGAAGCCTGTTGTTGATATAATCCACCACCTTGGATCGTCGGATATGCTGCTTTCCATCTTGTAATGTCTTTCTACTTGTGTTCACTTTCAAGCTGCATGCTATCACAGGTTTCTAAGGGGCACACTCTTCCCCCTTTCTGTGTGTTAGAGACTTTCATGCACCTTCCTTGACTTGCTGCAAGTTCACACCCTTGCTTCCAACAGGGACATCTTACTTACCTCTGCGCACAACCGCAATCAAGATAATACCGTACTATGCATTGCTGGGACGTCTACTCCAAATAATTTGAGGTGTAGTTGGTACTTCTTACCAAGGAGATCCCTTGACATGTTGGTGGGTCCAACACCATCAACAGGTCAATTGAATGAATTTTAGAGTTTATCTTGAATTATGTTTCAATTTCAAGGCTCAAATCTCGATGTCACCTGAACATACCTATGATGCAACTAATATGAAAAAAGTAACTCTCTTCATTTTCCTTTTAACTATGAAGGGCCTAACTAAGTATGGGAAGAAGAAATCAATCAATAGTGCACAAACAAGTGATGCAACAATCAATCTCCTCAACTTCACTATTCTAATCAAAATCAAAGCCCTATATGCATTACAAATAACATTTTTTCTTTTCTTTTCTTTTAATGTTTCAAATGCAAAGAAACATATGAATGAAACTTGATCACTAACGAAAAAAACCACACAAAATTTAACTGTAATGTAAAAGTTACTTTTCAAATTCAACAACCAATCTATGCATACAAACCCTAATTGACATGAAGAAAGAACGAATGGAACAAAATATTATTAAAAAGGTGATGACACTTAGAAGCAATCAACACTCATACATAATTTAGCCCCTCCTCCCCCCCCCCCCCCATGCCCCCACCCCCGACGATTGAGGGGGGATTTTTTTTTGAAAAAATGAAAGAAAAAACACTAAAGCATTGTTAAGAAACTGAAGCAAACCTCTGAATAATGACCAAAGGAAAATTCACTCAATTTCACATAAAATCAAGTGTTGTATTGGATTTTGAGAGATAAGACACACTCAAGGACATGAGGAGAACCAAATAGAACAAAGCTAATTAAGAGAAAAGCATAAAAATGATTTTTTTTTACATGAAACAAGGGCCAACATAGGTGAAAAGAGGCTACCAGTGATTTTCAATGTAGGTACAGAGAAGGAAAGGGTGCTCTGCAATGCTCTGTCAGTAGACCAGGGGGTGTGCTGATTAGGGAAAAGGAATTTTACAACACAAAATATCAAATGCAGCTCAATGAAAGGTCTTCTTAGGGTCAATTCAAGCTGAGTGAGGCACTGGAGGTCCGTTCAAGAAATTTAACAAGGGAAAACGTGAAGGAAACCACTGAGGGAATGTATCAATCCCTAGTGGAGTTTCCAATTTGTTATTCATATTTTATGAATATGGATAAAAGTATCTTCCCTAGACCTAGTGGCCTACTCTAGAACAACAAAAATTAAAGACTATAAAATTTTCCGTAGAAGAATTGGAGAATGGAAATATGCTTACTTGTGATTCGTCACAAGCTCTTCTCTCCTCTTGGCTTGTCAGCTCCAACCATAACTCCGATCATTATAGTTAGAACATGCACAAACAAATAGCATAAGCCAAAGGTCTAAATCTATGTAGCATTATCCAATCATTCTATTCATTGGATCAACATAGCATTGCAACACATGAACATACGCATAACATAACACATGTACGAAAATGATATATTATTTGTATTAATATGAAAGGGAGAGATTTTAAAACAAAAAGTGGAAGTTGATCTTGTAGAGATCCTCCCAAGTTGACTTGTCCTTCCTTGCCGCAATGTACACCTCAAAGCCACCCTAATGCGTGGGATTGATATCTCTCTTATGATGAAAGAAACATCATAAGGGTATGATTAATCTCCAAAAGCCAACCTATAGCTTGTGGATGGTAGTAAATATATAAGAGAGGATGGTATTTTAAGGATTCTCATCCATTTACCAATATGGGCTTGAGATCCACTCTTGATGGGAGGACGAGATCAAGGGATAAAAGGTGAAGAATCCAAGGTAGGGAATATAGGATTCAAAGTTGATATCCAAGGTAAATGGTTGTAACAAATTTTGGAAATTTATAAAAGAGGAAGCTTTGGGTTTCTTTTTATTTTTCTTGAATTTCTAGAATCAACACACCCCCAACAAGGGAAAACCTACTCTGATCATACTAGGTGCAGAACTGAGAAGCCTATTATTGAACATAGGTTCCTAATGGGCCTAAAAGCACTAGAATGAAGCAATTAAGGTTAGACACTTAGGGATTTGAGAGATTCATGCTTAGGGCTTTGTGTAGGGATGGTGCCAAGATTTTCATGGATGTTGATTGATCCATTTTGTAGGCCTATGGACCAGATGTGAAAAAATGGCCTATAACACTTATGGAATCATTCGTTATGCCTTGTGCATCCTCTAGCAACAACGTTATTCCCTTGTATTTCTTGGATACACTAATTATTTGCAAACTTGAAGCAAACCTCTCATCACTTCTTTTGTTGTGCACACTTACATATGATTTTGATTGTGAATGATAATGCATTGGTGCTAATGCCACTGCCAAGGACAAGGGCCCAAGAAGTGCACAATGCGCTTGTACAGGATAAGAAAATGTGCTTTAGCATTTTGTTATCACATTACCCTACTGTATCATGGTCTATATTGTGTGACCCATTAACTTCAACCTTCAAATATAGTCAACATTTCATTACTTTCAACAACGTCTTGTGCGCGCGCGCGCGCACACACACACACACACACACACACACACACACACACATTTTAATACAACCATTACCACAATGGAATAGAAACCATTATCGCAGTGACATTGCGCAACTTGTGACCTTTGAAAGGTCCTTTATTTTTTCCTTTATATAACCCTTTTAGATCACTCGCAAATTTCTCCATTGCATTACTTTTCACATCTTTTAAGTTAACATGGTGTCATAATCAATGTTTTCTAGTATATAATACGAGTTTTCGACTCATTGCAATGCATTTCTTTTATGGGAGTTGACCCATACACATAGGGAATGTGGCATGTGTTGTATTCATCAATCAAAATTGTGGTCTTGTGTTGAAAATTGAAGGGTGTTACCATGTCATCCTCTTCCGCATATGGTTTCTCTATCACTATCATTAAAGGGTGTATATAGAGCATGTATGAATCCTTGATGAAGTTCAATGGAGAATGTGACTTCTAGGGCTTCCTTGTAACCAAATTCTGATCGAAGTGCACCAATTTCATTTTAATCAAAACAAATCCCACAATCACAAAATAAGACCTTTTTAATTGTAATGAAACTCATATAATCATATTCCTAAGGCAAACATATACTAATTACTTTACATGAAGGGTTTCTTATGTAGGGTTTGCAATGCGCGAGCCACATAGTTGAACGAAAGGGAATTTAGCATTAAATGCCTATTGAAAATCAAAATTTGAATGTGAAACTACCCTTTTCTATATCTAGTGCAACGTTCAGTATTATAATTTGTTTATTGACTAGACATGACTTTGATATATATAGCCCTCTTTAACACAATGATGTAAAATGAATTGAAAATTCCATGGAATGCTTGTGAGGGCATAGGCTTGAAAATAAAAGTGATACATGGCTGACATGCCAGATGCATGCCTATAATGGAGCAAAAGACAATTGAGAATGCATTATGAACTAATTAATTCATAAACCTTAATGCATTCAATAAAGTGAAAATGGATATGAAGAGAATGATAAACATGTATAATGTGCCTTGTAAAACATGAGCCATGATATACCTAGACGACAACAAAGTAAGAAGAAATAGTCACAACCATGAAACCTTGGAAAACAAAGGGGGGACCCAAAATTTGAGCGTTAAGTCAAAATTTTGGGTGGTGCTGTAGTAGCGACAAAACCATGGACTTGGTGAAGAGGGTTGTGTAGGTAGACTCCTGGGTGTGAGGGTACTCCTTGAAGCCATGGACTTGGTTGAGTACATGCCCTAGTATGCATCCTACCCACAAGTCACCTTCGTGTCTTTATTGACCAAGGGCCATTGTGAGGTGGTTAAGCTTGCCAAGATTTCCTCCCATCTTGGCCACATGGGAGGGGGGGTACTTAGATGTATGTAATTTTAGCTAATGGTGGACGTGCCTACCATGGACTTGGTTATGGTAAATTGATCTCCCTAAGTATTGGATCCAGGTGCTCTACCACTTGATCGATGAGGTTCAAGTTGGTTGAGGGTCAGTCAGTGGACATAGGATATGTTCGATCTCTACCAAGGTCATTTATGACTATCATGGACTTGGTTGTGGTAGATTTATCTCCCCTATTTTTGGTGTGGACCATTCTTCTTCTTCTATGGAACGAGTCATCATTGTTCAGTTGAGATGAGGTCATGGAGCTTGACTTGTAGAATAGTAGGGTGTGTGTGATCTTTACCAAGGTCATTTTAGACTGCCATGGACTTGGTTATGGTAAATCAATATCACCTACAATTGGTTGTGGATTATTCTTATTCTATGACATGAGATGAGCTTCTCTTATGTCAAGACATGAAAATCCGAGATGAGACACATAGTGTAACCAGAAATTCCTCCTCATCTAAGAGGGAGTGTTGAAATTTGAGGTATCTTTGGGATGAATTTCCCAAATAGAAATCCAATTACCCCAAAATAAGCCCATCTTTCCCAAAGGAATAATTCAAATTGGATAAAAGAAATATTATTGTTGATGTGTTTGACACTCCTCTCATTATTATTTGATATGTCAAATTTACTTGGGAAAACCATAATCAAAGCATGTGATAAATACACTTAAATACTTTCAAGAGAAGATCAAGTGGGTCTTTCTTAAGTCGATCTCTTAAATTGAAGGGTACCATAGGCTTATGTGGCACCCCTTGGCTCCTCCATTGATTAATATAAATAAGAGAAATTATGGCTCATTCAAAAACACACATGCAACACATCTTTGAGACATAGCTTATGAGGTAGCCACAACCTTATCTAGTCTATCCGAAGTGGAAAGAAGGTTTGCCTTGGTGTTTTTTTTTTGTGATTGATCCAGGCCAATTTTAGTAGAGGACTGGCCGAGTAGAAGAGGTTGATTCGTGGACAATTCTTTTGCATGTATTGGAGTTGTTCTAGGGTCGTCCAACATTAGACCTGTGTATGCCCTAATTAGGTGCTACAAGGAGGGTCTAAAGGCATGGTTGATAGACAACATAGGGGCCAAGCTTCCTGAGGATCCAATGCGGGTATAATAGAGGACTTGAGAAGAAAGGTAGGGGTCTAAAGTTCAGGATATGAGGAAGTAGTAGGGTTTTCATAGGGCCAACATTTTTCAGAGAGAAGCTTACCTCAAATCCGAGTTTCTTCAAGGCTAACTAGAGAAATTGAAGGGGAAATGGTACAATTTTTTGTGGTAAATAGTGCTAGATGATGTGAGCTATTTGATGTGTTTAACAATTATTTGAAGGTTTTGATGGGTGTAAACTAAAGCTTTCCAAGTTCTCATGAGTAGAGGCTGATGTCCTAAAAGGGTATGTTATTAACTTCTCTAATTATTTTTTTGCAATGTAGTGTAAGTTTAGATTGAACAAGTCTATAGTAGCTTGTGTAAAATTGTAAAGGGATGTTCGAGAGAAGCTAAGAGAGCCAAGGTATAGTGATGTTTGGGAAATAATTCATGTACATATGGAAATGATGTTTGGGTAGTATTTCATGTACATATGATAGTGATGTCTGGGCAGTACTTCATGTACATATGAAAATGATGTCTAGGAAGTACTTCTTGTACATATGACAACGACGTTGTGACAATGATTCTAGTCCATATGAAAATTTTTCTTATTCATATGATAGTGATGTTTAGACAATGATTCTTTTCCATATGACTGTGATTTTTGGGCAGTGGCTATTGTTCTTATATCAATAATATATGACAGAGATGTGTGGTAGTTTTATTATGGAAATGTCCTTATAACTGAGTTGTATGGAAGTGTCCTTATATGGAAGAATGTCTATGACAATGACAATGATGTATGTTGTGCTCTTATGAAGTGATTAAGACAATAATGTATGACTTGTCCTTATGATAGTGATATTTGACAATGATCTAATCATGACACATAATAGTGGTATGTTCTCTTATATGCTACTTGAGATAGAGATCTATGCTACTTACAATGATTTGAAGGCAACCCTATTAGAGATCTTGTGAATGCCTTCTTGATTGACATGTTTGCTGCCATCAGGACCCTGTGTGATCCATGGTTGGCCCTAGGAGGCCTTATGTGATTGATGATGAAAGACTTATGTTTTGTTATAATTTTACTTTGTATCTCAATTAAACATTTGATGAACATCTAAAGGAGAAGAAGAATTGTTTTTTTGGTTTCCCCCTTATGACATTTTGCCTTGGTCTCTGACCTAAATTGTGGTGCCTCTATTTTGTATGTTTTTCTCCTGTTGTTCCTTACTATTCCCTTGCATTGTTTATGTTATTTTCCTCTCTATATAATTGCTTGTGATGATATGAGGTGAATCTAATGTGTAAATGACTGAAAACGTTTAAAAATGCGATTATTTACAACGAAGAACTATCTATCCCTAAAATTAACAACAACCACCACTTGTTTAAGTTCCAATTGATCCAACCTCAAGATCAAGTTCCAATTGATCCAACCTCAAGATCAAAGACTAGATCAATTCTACATGGTTATATTCCATGGCGTGACATTTCAGTACAAAATTTACGAGCCTATCACACACAAAAGCGGTATATTCAAATCCATTTCTTAATATTGCATAATAGTGGATATGTTTACCTTCATGTAAAGAAACTAAATCAAAACACACTTAAAACACATGGTGATTGAGTTGGGACTTATTCTAAATGTATGCACAAAATTTCAACATTTTTATCAATAGTTGACACAAATCTTCAAAAACAATAGTTAATTGTTTTGAAAAAATTGTGTTGATAAGCATAATGAACTTAGGCTATAATAAACCTTGTTAATATTGATCAATACAACACATTGATATTTTCCTATAACATTGGTTAGTTTCATTATTAAAACTAAATATCTATGTTTTAGATTATATGTTTAGTAATGATTCTAGTAAAACATATTCGAAAGTAATTCCACATTTTTTAAAGTTCAGAGTAGTGGTGCTACATAGAGTATGTATACTAAATAAGCCTTAATGTTACTATAGTATTTATACATAAAATATTGAAATTTATTTTTTTTGAAGTTTGTAGGGATGTTTAAAATTTTCCTATAACATTGGTTAGTTTCATTATTAAAACTAAATATCTATGTTTTAGATTATATGTTTAGTAATGATTCTAGTTAAACATATTCGAAAGTAATTCCACATTTTTTAAAGTTTAGAGTAGTGGTGCTACAGAGTATGTATACTAAATAAGCCTTAATGTTCCTTTAGTATTTATACATAAAATATTGAAATATAAATTTTTGAAGGTTGTAGGGATGTTTAAAAATGTTAGGATTATTTTATCAATCCTCTAATGTTTCTATGCTATTGAAACTTCTTGAGACCTGAAAGTTAATTTTTTTATAAGCATAAGCTTATAGGTAAAAGAGTATGTTTCTAGTTGTTCTTTTAGCAAGGTGAGGTAAAGCTTTGACAAATTGACAAGGATCCCATCATTAGTATTCGTGCAACCAAAGAAGAAAGGTTTCATATGCAACTCTCCTAAAAACAACACCCAATGTACATTATCTTGTACCATGTGCTCATCAACCTTTCCAGATCTAAATAATATAAGATATCACTTCTTTGCATTAGGTTGAAAAAACTAAATTCTATGATATAGGGTGAAAGACGAATATTGAAATATTTTTCCAAGATAAGGAATACTTCTCCATTAGGAAGGGGATTCCTTGTATTATTGAAAAAATAATAATCTTGGTATAATCATAAATAATGAGAAGGCCTTGGCTGAATACCATATTGAAACAAATTAGGATCTTTTTGCACACCACAACATCTCAAACTCCTTATACTATGGTTTTTTGTATTCCTATAACCTCGCATAATTTGCGGTTCTATGTTGCCTTTGCTACTCAATATTAATACCTACACCCTCCCATGCCAATGTATGAGGAGAGGTAGAAATAAACATCATAGCATGGGGATTTAGTATCATTGATTTTGGATTGAAATTGCCCAATGTTCTTGTAATTCCACCCAACCCCCTCAAGGCCTTTTAAGGGAATAATATGTCTAGACTTGACCTCCGAAGTTACTTTGTGGGGACGGGGTTATCAAAATTCCTCTTACTTCAACCACCTTAAAACCCTTTTTTGAGATCATCATTGTATTCTACTTGTCGAGAGCTTTCCAATGATGTGAATTTCATCCAATTCTAAGCTACGTGCACAAAGTTATGGCCCTCAAAATATTTACCCCTCTTAGAGCCATGCCAACATTCATAAGATTAACACTTAGTAGATGCGTGGTAGTCCTTTGCCCCTGTGATACCAATTCATACAATGCCATATCATCTAATACATGGGTGACACATGGAAACCCCTTCCCACATGTCACCACCATAGGATGTCATGTTCGCAGTCGAACACATTAGCCTACCTAGTCCACTAGAATTCCCATTAATTGAGTCACCACAAGAGACAAGAAACAACCCATTTTTCTTTTTATGATGTTGATCTAGTTAATGAACATCAAATAATGGGACCTAATAACCAAACAACAATGAAATGGCCCACAGGGGCATCACACAATTTTGATAACCACAAGGTGGACTTTACAATGTTAGACAGTCTCATTAAAAGACACAAAATAATACAACTAACTTTTTCACGAGATGATTTGTTAACTAGACATGAGGAAGCCTTGGCTAATTGAACAACTAGAACATCATGCCAGCAGGGAAATATGAATAGTCCCTTATTCCTTGAGGCTAGTACAGTTAACAAGCCTCAATTGATGGAAAACGAAAAGGATTTGTCAATTGAAAAATATGTTAACTAGGTACATGTTCTTTCATTCAACTTTAACTAAGTTATGAATAAAATCCAGTGCTTAGTCCCCAAACACTAAGAAACTGAGCCATCAACACATATTATATAATTTTATTATGCATTTTTCTTGGTTAGAAATAAACTTGGTTACATTAAATTCCAGTTCCTTAAAACTTATGTCCACTAGCCACAAAACTACTAGATGATTTGAGATTGTCTCATATGACTTAAGGACAAACTAATGTCACTGGAATTATTGTCGGTCTATGGAACCTAGTCCCTCCCTTATAGTTAATCTCTAGATCATGGCCTTTGAAAACCCATTTGTCCATGGGTTGGGGATAAAAACCCCCAATCCCCAAATTTCAAACTCAATCCACTAATTTCTCAAAGGGAAAATATGATTCCAAACAAGAATTTCTCAACCTATATCAAGGACTAAAAATGACTCTAATAGGGAAGAGACTTGCTCATAGGACTTCTAAAAATAGAAAATCCATTACTAGCCTATAGATGCATCTAAACTCTACCCACAATCATGGATCTTCCCAGAAAAAAGGACATAGAGATGGCTAATGGCCGAATCCACAACTTCACCCAATTGAAATTAGATTCTCTCACTCCTTTGGGATGTAAAATTCAAACTTCAAACTCCAAAAGCTTACAAATAGAGAGGATAAGACTTTAACTTATCTCCTTAGGAAAGAAGGTTCCTAGAACTCCCTAACCACACTAAAAAATTATCTTCTATAGTTTCCCTAAACAAGGCATTATCCAACCTTTCCAATTCCTCCAATCAAGGAAAGAACTCCTACTCTTCTCACGTCAATTCATGGATACAAAAAAGCTATTCCATCCCATATTTGGCAAAAAAATAGCTAGGAACACTAATATAATACAAGACGATCCATGGGCTCACATTAACTTATGCATCACACTTAACAAACCATACATCACATATTTATCATAGGTAACTTTGAGAAAATCCATGTATTTACAAAGATCTTTTATGAAAGAAATATCAACTAGAAATCAAACATACTTAAGTATTAATTTTAATTCATCATCCATACATACTCTTTGACCTAGCATGATAACAAGCATAGAACTCTGAATCAAATCAAGCTAATTAATTAAAGAGTATGCATACATTTATCTAAGTCACTTTAGATATGCTAGAAATAAAGATGGGAGAGACACTACCCAACCATATGCTTACCTACACTACAATTTTCTTACAGTTGGCCACCCCCAAAGTAGATCCCATGCCTTAAGAGGAAGAATCACTTAGGCATTAACAATATTCAATTCAAGGTAGAGAACATGAAGGGAATCCTCCTTCACACATAGAGGAATTAATATGCTACCTTGTCACATTAGCCATATGTGGCATTATAAATCTGTTGTAGCCGCTACAACTCCACCCAAATTTTTGGGCATATCTAAAATTTTGGGTCCCCCACTGCTCACCTCAAGCCATCCAGAGATGCTCCAGTTGTTTGTTGGCTAATTCACCACATGGTTTGTTCTTGTCAAACCCCATCGATGCATTCACTTGTGTAATCATGTGATATATATTGCATCCTTTTGTCATGCCCCAACTTGTGCATCAACCCACCCCTTCCATTAGGGTTTTGGAAATGTGATGTCTTGCCCAAACTTCAGAGATTTTCCTTATACAGTTCAAATCAGTGGCGACACCGTGCGTGGGTGGGCAAGACCCCAATCTAGTATTCATTATGATCAGCCATACTAGGGTCTGGAGAGAAACCCTAAATCGACCCTCAAATTTCTCCCTTCATGATTTAGCCTAATTCATCTACCTCTAGAGTTACATTCTCATAGAAAATGATCGACATTATGGTAGGAATCATTGAGTGCCATATCCTCCTAGGTTCATGGCTATTTCCCCATCTCAAAATGCGCATTAGGGTTTGTAAGCATCATGACTTTCCCTTATCGCCTTCGTAGCCTTAGGTGCATGTGATTAAGGACCCAACCCTGTTTGGGATTAGCCCTTGCTTTCCATAAAGTATCTTCATTTCAAGGCACACAAATTATGATTGCCTCACCACCCCAGGAAGCATGGGATATCGAAATTCCTTGCACTAAGCACGTTCATTAAATTGCCCAAATGTGGAGTTGGTCTAAAGTGAGATCACCTCTCACTATGTATGTAGAATTGATTTATAATTATGTTATCACCCCAACCATCTTAAATCGATTGATTTCTACGTTTTAATTATTGATTACTTCTCTTTGCAGGACTTTAATTGGAGCTCTTTGCAGCTAATATCTAACGAATAAGTTTGGAATTGAACCAACAAGGATGAGTGACATTGCATGGGGAAGAAAGACCGTCTAATAATAATGAAGGAAATTCTACAAGGCATGGTTGAAAGGTCTCATTCCTATGGGAACAAAGACTACATTTTAACACTGGCTATGTAAAGAAATCTTGGGATGTGTTAGTAATATTATGAACTTAAAGCGAAGTCATTTAAAATTACATCCAAACACATGCAACGGAGTGCTACCCTGCAGTTGCGCTATGGAGATATGCACTTGTATTCTTTAGGGTAACCTCATGCTGGAAACTTCACTCTCATTTAAAGCCCATTTAAAGCACATTTGGTGCCATCATAAAAAGTAAAACTAGTCCACGCTCAAGCTATGCACAATACAAATGGCACCATTAAAGGTTTCATGTCTAAACAATGTGGGGTTTTTTCCGACCTATGATAGCACTAGCAGCTCGATTGAAGTTCATGCTCATGAGACCAACACATCTAATTGTGTGTGTTGAGAGGACAACTTAAAATAATGAAGGAGCACCCAGTTGTATCTTTCGAATCATCCAAGATAACTTATAACATCAGTAACTAGCTATAATGGAAGGCGTTAAAGGGACGTGACGGGTCACGCTAAAATTTGTTGCAGGTGATGCCACAATTTTATATTACAACTTGTCACAATGAAAAAACATTGAAGACAATCGTTCGAAGAGGATGTCAGCAAACAAGGCATCAACCTCAGTTGTGATTCCGTGTATTGAAATCCGAGAGTCAAAATACATGTAGAGGAGGACCAAAATGCAGTTTCACATTGTGTAAATGAGTCAGTGTGTAAACTGACAAAGCAATCCATCACCAAAATGATATTTTTATTGTAGGGTAAGTCGACTGTAACCAAAGTTACAATGCAACACGGAGCTATAGGGCAGTGTTCCTATCAGCTATAAAGGCCACAATGGTGCTGTCGCCACGAAATGAATTATTATTCATGGTAGAAGAAAGTGAGAAAACAAGCATCAAGTGTTCTGCCATCCCAAGCACAACAACTGATAGAACACGACCCCTTAGAGTGCAGCGACTGCGCAATTCACAAAAAAAATAATAATCATATTGTTTCATTGTGACCCTTCCTAGGTGATGGAAGTCGCACTACAAAAGCTCGAGACATGCAGAAGATAAAGAGTGATAGTAGGGAAGTGCAACTAGTCGCAAAGTCACATCAGGGAGTCGAGACAACTACCAAACAAATTGCGACCTGTGACCCAACGACCTCTAGAGGGTCGCACTCCCGACCAAGTTGCCAAGTCGTGTTACAACTCCTAAGATGAAATCTCCTGAAATGAAACCAAACATCAGTTACGACTGTGCGATCGACACTTTAATGAGGCTACATGAACTCACAAGTCACAATCGTGGAATATGACTGGTCACGGGATCGTAGTTAAGAAATCCATAGCTCCATGCGAACCACACTGCTATGTGACTGGGCGACCTGCCCAAGGTGCGACTTCCATGAAAAGGGAAACTATGATCTACATAAGTAAAATGTGGTGCGGATGAGGTCAAGCTCCCCAAGGGGACTTGAATGGTGATGGTTGGAATACTCGACTATGCGTTGAGAAGCTAACAAAGGAGGAAACACCCTTGCTGAAAGGAGGGAGTCAAATGAAGTTGAACAACCCATCAACAACACCCATGAAAACAAACTCTATGCTTTCACCTCAAATTGATCATTCATTAATTGTTTTTTGCAGCAATTATTTTTTGTCTTGTTGCCATATGTTCTTCTTGAATTTTAATGGATAAATTATGTTCTTGCAGGATTAGAGGGCATGAATGTCTCAATCATATAGATTCGCCACCATTTGGAGAAAGATTCAAATTTATGAGCACACATTCATCAGTTTCTTAAAGTTGCCTCGACCACAGAAGTAGGAGCAGGGAAGCAAGATGTTGAGCTATGCAGCAAGATTACAATGTGTCATGAAGCTTGCACGGTGAGGGTTCCCCTTTAGCAAGCCATATGGTCCCTTTCAAACTTCAAAAAACCCCAAGGAACATCACTAGAGGATTGATGAACGAAAGCAAATCATAGTGGCGAGAAAACAAATCAGTTCAGGACCAAGCATCTGCGTCGTAATGAGACATAAGTATCAATCATTCTAGGGTTTTCAATAACCCTCTATATCCCTCTCCTCTCTCTTTTATCATAATGTAAATTTCAGCCACCATTATATCGGCGAGTATGTTGAGACTGATGTGAGCATGTAAGCATTCTTGGCTTGAGAAAGAAGTGGGGAAGCTCAAGAGTCAGGAGGGTAGCCGAAAGGGCATGGGGGAACGTCAAGAGTCACAGTAGGTGAATAGTCACCTCACCTCTATAAATGTTCCCTTAGGCGTCATTTCAAAAGGACTTTAGCACTTGAGTTGAGGCCAATAGAGAGAGTTGATTGATGCTTGAGAGCTAAGACCACTTAGCTTTTGGTAGCTAGGAGAGTGGGTTTGCATTGGGGCTAGGGTTTTGACATCGAGCGATGGTATGAACAATCCATGTTCCACTACTGGGTATTGACTAGTTGCATGATATGTATTTGAAGTTGCAGCAATATTAATAAGATGTTTTCTCTTCTCTTTGCATTGATTCCCATGCTGACTCATGGTGGTTGTATTAGTTGTCCGGTACCTCACCATATCTGTATGGGTGCTTTCATATACACGATATGTTATGTACTAGTACATAGTGGTTGCATATATGTTTCGCTTTAGAATCTGTGTTTACTTGTTCCTTGCCATGTCGGTGACCTATTGTGAACTACTTCGCAATTGACCTCTGGTATGTTCTTGTTTATTATGTCCGATGGGGTTTTAGCCAACTAATCACCCTCATTGTTCATCTCTTCTTATCATTTCCATGATTTGTTTAAACCTATTTCTGCAATTTGTCAGTCTTGGTCTGATTTTGTTTCGCTGCCTAAGCACTTCATTCCCACCCCACTCTGGCACCTTCTCATTTGATAACCAAGAGTAGAAAACATTCATGGTGGCAGTCAGGCCCACATAATGGATGGGGCTCCTATCCCAAACAATGTGAGGTCTAATTGGGACTTCACACCGGGGAGACCCCTTAGTCATTGGGGGTACATTTTGGCCCGTCAACAAATTGGCGCTAAAAGGAGGGCATGAATGACAAGCTGAGCCCTTGGAGCCTATAGTTCAGTCTCATATATGTTAATGGCTCCAACCAGAATCTTGCTCCTGGGGTGTTTACCTAGTTTGTCTATTTTCCGATTTTCCATCCCCTAGGAGCAGCTCCATCACTTGTCTCAGTTAAAGTTTGATGGTGAGGATGGAACAACTTTAATCAAGCACATTTCTGATTTCCTTGAGTTTTGTGAATATTTTGAGATCAACGATGAAGAGTTTGCTTGTGTGTTTCTCTCCCTCACCCTTGAAGGTCGTGTTAAGCAATGGTACCACACATTGCCAGCAGTGTCTAGTCATTCGTTCGAGCAACTTGTCAGTAAGCTCCAACAAGAATTTGACAGGTACAATTTTCAAGATGTGTTAAAGAGGATAAATGAGCTTAGGATGAAACCTAAGGAATATTTAGAGGGCTTTGCTTTCAGATGTGTGCATCTTTGTTTTGAATTTCTTGAAAGTGATATTGACTGGGTGTATTTGAATATAAATTTTTCAGGTATTGGTTCTCATTTCTTTACAACATTTTCAATTAGAAACAAGTCCTATTTCGCATGAGTATCATCATAATTTTCAGATTACAAAGTGTCCAGATTCTTCCCGTAATTTTGTTTGGCCTATCTCTTTGAATCTGGAACAACCTCAAACCCCCAAGAAAGTGATTACTGTTTGTGGGATTTCTAATGGTTCAAACGATGAACAGTGATTTCTGGGAAATGGATCTGATGGTCTCACCTCTAAATCCCTCATACATTCTTTTGGTTTTGAATCTGAAAATCACATAGAATCTCTTCCAATCAAATCCATTCAACATATGTCACACTATATCACGGGATCTCATTCAATTGTACACGATGGTGTTGATCTTGTCCAAAGTAATGATTGTTTTATCAAATCCACAGGACATTTTAGGCCTGTAAATCCGTCTTGCTCTTTGGCGAACATAAATGGGCAGGATGTGAGTCCCGGTCTGATCGGTGTTCCTTCATCTCACCATGTGCATCCATTCTACCCTGATTTATTTCATGGGTTTATTGCACCGACAGTTTCTTCAGATCATTCATACCTTTATCTTACTCGCGTTGATTGCAATCATGTGCATGGGGGTGAGGTTTCACAGTTAAGGGATGCTGAGTCTGAATCCCTTATGCCTGATCTTTGGCACTCACATTCTTTAACAGGTGAAGAAGAGGGCTCTGCATCTCGTCTAGCTCAAGCTAGTTCCCTCATTAATCTCTCTTCCCCCCACCAAGCCAAGAAGAGCCTTATGTATCAGATACCCATCTTGATCAAACTGGTGTTTTCAACAATTCTCGTTTTACCGGATATATATTCGCTCATGCCTCTGGTGATTATCCTACAAAGCCACCAAAGTTTGCTGACCCACCTTTCGATAGTTTAGGGACTCATCAGGAAGTTGAGGCACATTAGGTCCTGTTGATGGTTATCTCAGATTCTCACATTCCTGATGAAACCCCTAAACCAAGTCGAATTAAGGTTTCTAAAATTAGGGTTTCTGCGCATACGCTCCTCACAACATTTTCTTGCCAAGTGTGAGCTCATCTTGGAAACCCTCTGATTGAAGCAATGTCTCTTTGAGAAATTATTTCCATCACCATTTAACTAATGTGCATTAACCTCTATATCCTAATTTTTTTTCTAAAGGAAGTGCTCTGGCCGTTGTCTCAAATATTTTTGATTCTCTCCCAGTCAATACAATCTGTCAACATACACAATCAAATGTTACCTTTCAATCTCCTATGTGGGAAGGGGCCAATCGCATGATCCCCCCTTTGCCTAACACTCTTGCGGTTGATTCAGTTCATTCTCGGGAATCTAAAGAGTCTCATTTGTCAAGTTTTAGAGCTATAAATATTCAGACAATGAATCCCATCCACAATATTTTCATTGCTAGTTGTCCGGTCACAACCAACAATAACTGTATACACCCATCTACAAACCTTATGAAGTTACCAATATTGGTTGGCATGTCATTTGAAGGTTCAGAAGTCGGCCAGGATGATGAGGCACTTCAGCTTCCGTTGATGGTTATGTCAGGTCCTCATGTTCTTGAAAGAGTCCATGAACAATTTCAAACTAGGGTTTTTGAAATTAGGGTTTATGTGTTTGAATCTTCAAGGATCTCAGTTACACCCGACAGGGGCCCCTCTTTTGAAGGTTATCAAATCGATCATCCTCTACATCATGATAGGGTTGTTGATTGGATCAATCTGGCTCACTCCTTCACTAGCCGACAACATCTTGCCTTACTTGCATTAGATTTAGGGTTAGGCATAAATGGATGTATGTTATGGTTGGATGACTATAAATTTTACACTTGTGGTTCGATTTACCAGGATTGGGTTGTAGTTTGCCTTGAAAGGTATTCTCTGACACATTTCCCTGTAGGTGGATGAGATGTTCTTGCTGTTGTGCATTCTTTACAGGTAACACATGTTATGTTTTGCACAACTCTTTCCACAATTTCTAATTGTTGTCATCTTTTTTTTTGTAGCTTGGGAACTGCTGCGGTGGTTGCATTGCAAGTTTGATTTCACATAACCTAGCCTATGCTTTGGTTAAATTAGGATCTAGGGTTTTAGACTAGTTAGGTTTTAGTTTTTCTTATTAGTTCGCTGATTGGAATTTTCTTTATGATTTAAATTTGTCATGCTGCATTCTCTTTACTGTAGGTAGTTAGTCCCCTGCTTGCTTCTTTATGCACTCATGTCCTTGCATTTGTTTGTTGTTGAATAACATTCATGAAATCTCTGCATATGCATTGCATTGGTCCTTTAATTGAAATTAGTTGGTCTCTTCGGCACATAGCATTACATTGCATCATTCAACGCGTTTGCCGCATTGCACCATACACCTGTCTTCTTGCTCGACACACACTCACCTTTGACCTAGCCTAGAATTTTCACCTATGTTGCATGTCGCTGCATGGGCCTTCATGAGCCTGAAGATTGCAAAACCTATGGTGTCGTGAATTGCTTTCCCACACCTTTTTCTCTTACTCCAAGTGCATTGCTTCGACTTCTTCACACTGGTTTGTAAACCCTAGGAGAGTGTCCTGGTCACATAGCCCTAGAACTAAAACCCTAGCCCTGTGATTTTGTGAAGTTATGATGGTTATGGGTAGCCTCTCTTAGAGGCAGTCATCAAATTTGCATCCTGAATATCTCTCCTATGAGTAAAATTTATTAACAGGGAAAATATGAACAAATTTCTCATGGGCAACCCTAATCTGTTTAAATGGCCATTACCCATAACCTGAACCTAGTGCCCAACGCGGTCTTGATTGTTTGAAAGAATTGTGTTCTTTTTTACTTGCTGACTAGAAATGAGATGTGAAAGCTTGGCATGAGGGAAAACGTAAATCAGGATATCTCTTAGTTTCTGTCAAACAAGAAACAACTTCTCTTGCTTGTAAAATAAGTCAATATCCGTCATCCGCCCTGGCACAATGAACGCCGCGAAATAAGTGCAAGTGCACATGTAAAAGAAAATGAAACCAAATAAAGGGTAAAGGATCGAGAAAGGCTTCCTGCGAAGAGAGGTAATGCAACGACTCTGCTGGGGTACTGACAAGGCTCACTGGCAGCAGAGCAATGTTTGCAATTTCTTGAAGTGACTCCACCGGTGTACTGTCCAGGCCTGTTGGCAGTGGAGCAACACCAGGAGCTTACTTTTAAAATTCTGAATACAATAAGCCCTCTTCCATGTTCTTTGCATCATCATCAACTACCAACATGTGTGAACTGTTAATTGGGTGTTTACTAACTAGCAAGACCTAGTTGGGGCACGAGGGAAGGCATATCTGCATAGGTCAAGACAACACAAGAGGTTCCCATAGTAACCGTTCAATATTCATTGCATCATACATGGACTCATATTATTACAGGGACGGTGAACAGAGATACTAGATTTTATCAGTGGTTCACCAATTGTGGTAGCCACTACAAGTCCACCAAAATTTTTGGGCATATCTAAAATTTTGGGTCCTCCGCTACTCGCCTCATGCCATCCAGAGACGCTCTAGTTGTTTGTTGTCTAGTTCACCACATGGCTTTTTCTTGTCAGACCCCGTCGATGCATTCACTTGTGTAATCATGCAATATATATTGCATCCTTTTGTCATGCCCCACCTTGTGCATCAACCCAACCCTTCCATTAGGGTTTTGGAAATGTGATGTCTTTCCTAGACTTCAAAGATTTTTCCTATACAGTTCAAATCAATGGTGACACCATGTGTGGGTAGGCAAGACCCCAATCTGGCATTCATTATGATTGGCCATACTAGGGTCTGGAGAGAAACCCTAAATCGACCCTTGAATGTCTCCCTTCATGATTTAGCCTAATTCATCTACCTCTAGAGTTACATTCTCATAGAGAATGATTGGCATTATGGTAAGAATCATTAGGTGTCATATCCTCCTAGGTTCATGGCTGGTTCCCCATCTCAAAATGCACATTAGGGTTTATAAGCATCATGACTTTCCCTTATTGCCTTTGTAGCCTTAGGTGCAAGTGATTAAGGATCCAACCCTATTTGTAATTAGCCTTCACTCTCCATAAAGTATCTTCACTTTGAGGCACACGCATTATGATTGCCTAGCAACCCCGGGAAGCATGGGATATCGAAATTCCTTGCACTAATCACGCTCATTAAATTGCCCAAATGTGGAGTTGGTCTAAAGTGCAATCACCTCTCACTATGTGCGTAGAATTGATTTATAATTATGTTAATACCCCAACCATATTAAATGATTTCTTTTTGCATTTTAATTATTGATTACTTCTCTTTGTAGGACTTTAATTGGAGCTCTTTGTGGCACATATCAAATGAAGAAGTTTGGAATTGAACCAACAAGGATGAGTGACATTGCATGGCAAAGAAAGACTGTCTAATAATAATGAAGGAAATTCTACAAGGCATGGTTGAAAGGTCTCATTCTTGTGGGCACGAAGACTACATTTTAATGCTGGATATGTTAATCAATCTCGAGATGCGTTAGTAATATTATGAGCATAAATCTAATTCATTTAAAATTACCTCCGAACAAATGCAAAGGAGTGCTACCCTGCAGTTGTGTTATGGAGATATTCCCTCGTATTATTTAGGGTAACCTCACGCTGGAAACTTCACCCTCGTTCAAAGCCTGTTTAAAGCACATTTGGTGCCATCATAAAAACTAAAACTGGTCCACGCTCAAGCTATGCGCAAGACACAAATGGCACCATCAAAGGTTTAATGTTTGAACAATGTGGGGTTTTTTCCAACCTAGCATAGCACTGGCAGCTCGATTGGAGTTCACGCTCATGAGACCAACACATGTAATTATGTGTGTTGAGAGGACAATTTAAAATCACGAAGGAGCACCTAGTTGTATCTTTCGAATAATCCAATATCACTTATAGCATCAGTAATTGGTTAAATGGAAGGCGTTAAAGGGACGTGACGGGCCACGTTAAAAATTGTTGCAGGTGATGCCACAATTTCATATTACAGCCAGTCAAAAGGAAAGAGCCTTAAAGACAGTCGTTCGAAGAGGATGACAACAAACAAGGAATCAACCTCAGTTGCAATTCTGTGTATTGAAATCCGAGAGTCAAAATACATGTGGAGGAGGACCAACACGTAGTTTCACATCATGTAAATGAGTTAGTGTGTAAACTGACAAAGCAGACCATCACCAACATGATATTTTCCATTGCAGGGTAAGTCTACTGTAACCAAAGTTACAACGCAACGCAGAGCTATAGGATAGTGTTCCCATCAGGTATAAAGGCCACAACATTGCCATCATCATGAAACAGATTTTTGTTCATGGCAGAAGAAAGCAAGAAAACATGCATCACACATTCTGCCATCCCAAGCACAGTGACTGATAGAACACGACCCCCTAGAGTGCAGCGACTGTGCAACTCACCAAAAAATCAAATTCATTGTTTCATTGCGACCCTTCCAAGTTGATGGAAGTCGCATCAGGGAGTCGAGACAGCTACCAAAAACATTGCGACCTACAACCTAGTGACCTCTAGAGGGTCGCACTCCCGACTAAGTCACTCGGTCGTGTTACAACTCCTCGGATGAAATCCCCTGAACTACGACCAACCATTAGTTATGACTGTGCAACCTCCACTTTAATGCGACTACATGAACTCACAAGTCGTAGTCCTAGAATACAACTGGTCACGAGATCGCAATTAAGAAATCCATAGCTCCATGTGACCTACACTACTATGCGACTGGGCAACCTGCCCAAGGTGCGACTTCCATGAAAAGGGAAACTATCATCTGGATAAGTAAAATGTGGTGTGGATGAGGTCAAGCTCCCCAAGGGGACTTGAATGGTGCATAAGTAAAATGTGGTGTGGATGACATCAAGCTCCTAAAGAGGACTTGAATGGTGATGGTTGGAATACTCGACTACGCGTTGAGAAGCTAACAAAGGAGGAAATACCCTTGCTGAAAGGAGGGAGTCAAATGATGTTGAACAACCCATCACCAACATCCATGAAAACAAACTCTCTTCTTTCACCTCAAATTGATGATTCATTAATTGATTTTTTGTAGTAATTATTTCTTGTCTTGTTGCCATATGTTCTTCTTGAATTTTAATGGATAAATTATGTTCTTGCAGGATTAGTAGGCATGAATGTCTCAATCATATAGATTCGCCACCAGTTGGAGAATGATTCAAATTTATGAGCACACATTCATCAGTTTCTTAAAGTTGCCTCAACCACAGAAGTAGGAGCAGGGAAGCAAGATGTTGAGCTATGCAGCAGGATTACAATGTGTCATGAAGCTTGCATGGCGAGGGTTCCCCTTTAGAAAGCCAGATGGTCCCTTTCAAACTTCGAAGAACCCATCGATAAACCCCAAGGCAGATCACTAGAGGATTGATGAACGAAATCAAATCACAGTGGCGAGAAAACAAATTAATTCAGGACCAAGCATCTGCGTCGTAATGAGATATAGGTATCAAGTATTCTAGGGTTTTTAATAACTGTCTATATCCCTCTCCTCTCTCTTTTATCATAACGTAAATTTCAACCACCATTATATCAACGAGTTTGTTGGGACTGATGTGAGTATGTAACAAGCATTCTTGGCTTGAGAAAGAAGTGGGGAAGTTCAAGAGTTAGGAGTGTAGCCGAAAGGGCATGGGGGAATGTTAAGAGTCACGGTAGGTGAACAGTCACCTCACCTCTATAAATGTTCTCTTAGGCCTCATTTCAAAAGGACTTTAGCACTTGAGTTGAGGCCAATAGAGAGAGTTGATTGATGCTTGAGAACTAAGGCCACTCAACTCTTAGTAACTAGGAGAGTGGGTTTGCAATGGGGCTAGGGTTTTGACACCAGGTGATGGTATGAACAGTCCATGTTCCACTACTGGGTATTGACTAGTTACATGATATGTATTTGAAGTTGCAGCAATATTAATAAGATGTTTTCTCTTCCCTTTTCACTGATTCCCATGCTGACTTGTGGTGGTTGTATTAGCTATCTGGTACCTCACCATATATATATGAATTCTTTCATATACACGAGATGTTATGTACTGATACATAGTGGTTGCATGTATGTTTCGCTTTAGAATCTATGTTTACTTGTTCCTTGCCATGTTAGCAACCTATTTGAATTACTTCGCAATTGACCTCCGACATGTTCTTGTTTATTATGTCCGATGGGGTTTTAGCCAACTAATCGCCCTCATCGTTCATCTCTTCTTATCGTTACTATGATTTGTTTAAACCTATTTCTGCAATTTGCCAATCTTGGTCTGATTTTGTTTCGTTGCTCGAGCACTTCATTCTCACCCCACTCTGGCACCTTCTTATTTGATAACCAAGAGAAAAAAACATTCATGGTGGCAATTGGGCCCACATACCAAATGGGGTTCATATCCCAAATGGTGTGAGGCCTAATTGGGACTTCACACTGGGGAGACCCCTTAGTCGTTGGCGGTACATTTTGTCCCGTTAACAAAATCTTAATTACAATTTACAAAACTTGGGGGTTTAAGAAAGGGGGTTCACTCCCATTGTTAAGTGATTTTTATGATGTGCCTAAAACTTTTGCAATGGGATTTTGGATTGTTCTTGCATAATTATTATTACAAAGAATATTTAAAAGAATTATTATTTTCCCTTTGTGTCATGTTTTCACCTCCTTGTGTCATACTAACATCAAATTGGGTCTTTAAAATATATCATGTGTCATGTGTGTCATAATTATGTCATATCTACATCAAGCTAGTATAAACAAATAACATCAATTTAGAGTTGAGTTAGCATCACAATATTGCATTTGATAAAAACTACATGTGTACATAAATATTAGCTTAATCCCAATTTTGGCCATTATCAAGTCTTGAAAAAATTTGATTTTTTTTAATGGAAGTTTTTTTAACGCTCATTTATAAGTAATACTTAATAGGTAACAAGTTCTCATAGTGGTGAGAATTACATCAAATTTATTTAACTCATGTGTTGTTATTATATAGAAGGATTCATTTATCTCTCAATTGTGGATGAAGGATTGTATCTTTAACTAGTTACTTCTAAAGTGAGGTTTCATGAGTGTATCAAGTCATCTATGCAATATTTGGATGTTGATTGTTGGAACTGTAAGAAAAAACCCAAACATTGAGCTTTATTTTCATCTTTGCAGATGAATATATTACCTAATTTAGCTGTGGGAATTGGCATGGGTGAATGCAATTTTGATTATGGTCATATAAAGATGGTGAATGATTCTCTACCTGAATTGTTATCTATGGTTTCTAGAGTATGAAAATAGAATCAAGAACCATATGTTAGACACTTTGAGTCAATTGTATCATGAAATAATAAATATGCATTTCGGTATGCCATTTTGAAAGAGTTTAATGATAATGTTGAGGGTATTAAATCAAATCAAATGAAAAGGATATCATTTTGGATTGTCTATTTTGTTTTGATGGTAGAAATAATTTAATGTTGTGATAGAAAATTATACAATGTTCAAAGTTTTTTGTGAAGACACAAAACTTTGGAGCTTAAAATTATTCATGTAATAAACACATCCAATGTCATTCAACAAATCGTTATCACATTTAAACACTCTCATGTTATCATTCTTCCAAGGACTTCCAGTTGATCATTGACAAGAGTGCAGATTGTAGAACTTGATGTTAAGATTATAAGTTCACTATGAAGAAAAGTAACCATCATTCAAGTAGCTATTAAATACCTAGTGTTGTGATATACCCTAAAAAATCATAGTTTTGGTTTGCATCATGCTTGTGTTATATTACATTATTTATGCATCTTATTTGCATTGTATTCTTGTTACACATGTGTAGTTTTTTCATATTGCATCATTTTAGTACAACTTGAATTGCTTTTGCATCTCTTAGTTATCATCTTTAAAAATGTTTTCATCATAGAAACACCATGATTGATAATTTTAGCAAATGAATATTGTTGTGATTTACCATTTAACTTAAATTTGAACTAGATTATTCTTAAGGGTATACAATTTGGTTTACATTTCAACATTATTAAGGGCATATGGTTTGGCTTACATTTCAACATTCTTATTGTATAGGCCATCTTATCTTTTATTTTTTGTGGCTCTTCACATGAACCAAATATTTATGCATGTAGAAATTAATTAATTAACTAGTTAACCTACAATGTTAATGTCTAGATAATTGAGCTACGATGTAATTGATTCATTGTGATTTTTTATGTAAATATCTAAATGCTTAACATTACTACATGAACTTTATATATACTTATTCATTTATTGCATATATGGGTCCTTTATTAAGTTAATCCATATAACATACACATTTACCCTATTACATATATATTTACCCTCACATATGCCACTTTTGGTTCATATCAAATTTCCACTTGGGAAAAGGTAATTGAAACTACAAACTATGCTCACAATAGCCTCTTCGTTATTGCTATTAGAGAAAAGGACAAGTGAAGTGCATATTGTATGGATATGATCGAGATTTCGAAGAATATTGAATTTGTGACCTTAGTAGATAGAAAAACATGTTTATGATCAACAATATTTTATTTATTTATTTTTTCTGAGGAAAGAAATTGACCTCCCTCTCAACCCAATGGCAAGAGTAAGGTTGCTAGTATCAAGCCAACCCAAAATTACACTCACTTAAGAGATATTTTCTTAGGCTCAAAGCAATTACAACAATAATCATCAAGGCATTAAAGATCATCATGTCACTAGTGAGAATTTGAACCTGGGTGGGGGGATGATAATCGTTCCACTTAACCATTTGAGATAACCCTAGTTAATAATTATGACCAATAATATATTTTGTAACCATTCTATATAAACATGAATCCTTTTGAATGTATATTCCCACAGTTGTTAACCATGGTGCAGATGAGATTTTTGGAGAGAACTGTGTGATGAAGAGGTGAAACATTTGACGTTTCAGGTGAACACTTCAACCATCATCAAGGACAATAAGTGTTGGGTGTGGAGCCTTGTTATCTTCCTCATTCAAAGGTCTTGTTTCAATGGTCTTTGGATCCCAGTTCCTGATGGGGGGGCATGGGGGGCACTTGCACCCTCACTACTGTTGCAGGGGTGTCCGGGGAGGTGGAGGAGGGGGGGAGGGGGACAAATTGCCTTGTAAAATATTATAATTTTGTAGTCAATATGAAACATTCATTAAGTAGAAGATTTCACGATAGAAGTTGTATTAATTTAGAGTTTTTTACCTGGAAGGCAACCCTCAACTTATATGAGGGAATTATATTGCCACTATGTATTATTTTGTAAGAAGAAGAGAGGAGAATTTGTGAGAGCGAAGATGACGTTACTACTAATGTGTTGCAGGTTGTATCTCTTTAGTTTGCTGGATAATATAAAAGGAAGAACTAGTTAGAACTAGTTGTTTCTCGGTGTACCTAGCCCATTTTGGGTGAACCAAGTATATATGGGTCTCTTTTGTTTTATGCTTTTATGTGTTTCCAATATTTCCGTTTCATTGCTATATTAAATAATTTCTAACCAAAATCAATTAACATACTTGAGGAATAGGAAATCTAACCAATAAATAAGGAGAATGCTATGAAAAAGAAATAAAAATTAAAAGAAATAAAAATAAGAATACCAAGATAAATAAATGGTAGGAGTGATTAGTTATCATATAGGTATTATATTCAAAGCCTTTAAAATATCTAAAATATTCAAAAGAATTAATAATAATTATTGTTATAATCTTAATTTATAATAATAATAATAATAATTTATTATTATTATTATTATTATTATTATTAGGATTATCTATAAATATATCTAAATAAAGAGAAATATATTAATATTAACATATAATAATGATATCATTAATATAATAAGAATAATGATATTCAAGAAAGTTTTTGGGTAAAAAATTACATTTAGATTGTTGAGTCGACCTTGGTGGTTTGAAATAGGTAAACCCAACAATATAAATGTGATTTTTTTTTACAGAAAAACTTTCTTCAACACAACATGAATCACAAATTTAAACTCAATAATAATACCATTATTAAATTATAAACCATAATAATACAATTATCACCATTATTATTATTAACAATTAATTAATTAATTAATAATAATAATACTATTGTAATGTTAATTATTTTTATTAATAAATTGCAACATAAATTGAGTGCCTTTCATAATATCAACCACTCTTGAATACTTCATCCATACAAAATAAATACACATCAGACACAACCATAAAATCAAAACAATGATTAAATACCCATTATGGTAATCTATGGTACAGGGGAAGAGATCACCAATCCACTCTTTAAACCCACACCTTTGACTTACTATAGCCTTATGTTAAGTTTAATTACCATCCATCATAGGAAAATTATATTTTATATTTAACCCAAATTTACTTTTGAGTCTTGAGACTGATTTTACAACCCAGTATGAGGAGATGTGTAAGTGTGTCTGTGCCCCCTTAAAATAAAAATTATGTTCTAAATAGAAAAATAGTATCCTCTCTCATAAAAAAAATGAATAGAAGTAAAAAAATATATGAGTAAGATGTTTAAATCTTATACTTTTAAAAAGTATTTTAACGAGGGATTTAAATAAAATATTTGAAAATTTATGTAACTATTTAACCTCGAATCAACTTCATAAATATATATTATATATATATATATTAATATATATATATAATATTATATATATAGTGAAAAATAAGTTTATGATTAAAATTATCTGGTCATATATATACTCTATTTAACATTAAAAATACAATTTAAATAATGAAAAATAACACATTATATTTTGCATTCTAAAAATATTTGCCCTGAAAATAACCCACACTCGCCTAGACCAAACATAGACAATAAGATTTTTTCCAAAAATCTTCATAAATTAACAAAATTAACCTTTTAACTTATATTAAATCCATAAAATAAATCTATACTAATTTAAATAATTCCAAATATTCAATTTAAACAACCCATCCTACCACCACAGGGCCTGTAGCCCATATCTAATGACATGAACATGAACATCTCAACCTAGGACGACTTTACAACTTTATGAATGTAAAATCAACTGTCATTAATGAGGAGGAGGTGACATTTTTTTATGTTTGTTGCCCAAGACAACTGGAATATATTAAAAAAAATATAACATCTCCGCCTTAAAAATAGCATTTTATTCTCAGAGTATAAAGAATTTAGAAATAAAGTATTTTTAACCGCAATGGGCAGTGATTCTCTTCTCGGCATATAAAAGCATTCATCTTTTGCGCAGGGATTCTATTCTCTGTATGTGATTATTGGTTGGAAAGTATTTCCGAGTGCCTAAAGGGCAAAAAGCAGTTTTTTGAGACTCCAATAATGGAAATCAAAGGAATTATAAAGATTTGGCATCGAAGGAATACTAAAACTAAACCTTTAACATTGGTAATTTCTAAAGTTTATGCGGCACCAAATCCGGGGTCACGGGTACGAATCACAATGCAGCGAATATGAAACCCCGAAAACTTACCTGTCCGTGCTTTTCGCCTCGCTGTTACTATACACAGGCAGCCGGATTCCTGGGCGTACGCTTCACATCCATCTGTAAGGCTGACGGTACACAGCGTTAGACCAGGCTGTTTGTCTTCACACGGCATGCCTCACCTTCTTATACATTTGCCTTCGCTTTCCATCTCTCTACCTCGCCTGACGCCCGCTCCTGTTCTGAGATCTCCAGTCTCTGAGGTAAGCCATGGGGATCGAACCTGGGCGTTTCGTTGTTTGTAAGGTTTTTCTTTTCCATTTTCTTTTTAAATCTTGACATCTGGTCTTCGCAGGAATCGAACATTGGCATTCAATGGAGTCCGTTAGGTTTACAATCGCATTTGTGGTTCTTCTGATCATATCCGCCATGTTCGTTGCGTCCTCTGCGACAGAGCCAGCGGGTGCGCCTTCTCCTTCACCTGAAATCGAGTCCGGAGGAGCTCCCTTGTCCTTGGTATCTGTAATGGCTCCATCGTTTTTTGCTTGTATCGGTGCATATCTCGCTTGGCTGTGATGATCGGTGGCAATATCTAGAGTTTAAGAGACTGATGGTAGCCTGTGGGGCAGCCATTAGCAGGGGGTGGGTTTACTATTTTATTTGTATTTCCTCATATTTTGAGGGGCAAACCTGTATGCAACATATCTTTACTTTGGATTTTAAGTTGGGTATTATAAGTGAAAACAATAAAGGAGGTTTTATTATTAGTTGAAAAATTTATGTTGGCGATAGGCAATTATAGTTTCGAGATAATTTTTTATAAATATAAATTATTTGTTATTGCAAGTACGCAGAAATTTGTATAAATATGTATAATTTTAATTAATTAATTATATATTAATATATATATATATATATATATATAAATTAAAAATTTAATTACACATGAATTTTTGTTTTAATAACATTATATCTTTTACAATAGTTTTTTGCATTTTTCTAAATGGTGTATTTTAAATTATAGATGAAATAGATTTTTTTTTGGTATTTTTTTGTTAATTTTTATCAAATTATTGTAAAGATCTTTAAAAATTTGAGTTTAAGTTGTTTTAATATGTAAATTTGAGTGTCCTAAAATTTTTAAAAGAGTGCTAAAATTTATTCATTCATTAAAAAATATTTCAAATAACAAAAAATCACAATTTTACTTAAAAAGTGTATCAAATTCAATCTAATAAAAAAATTAAATTAAAAAACTTTTATATATATATATATATATAAAAATTATTGAATTTGGATGCCATCTGAAAATTTTAAAAACCAAAGAAAGAAATGTACTTTAACACTCACATTCCTGGCACTACAGTTTTTTTATTTTTTGTTTAACTTTTTTCAATTATGAAATGCAATTCGTTGTTTGTAAAGTAGGATATTTTGTTTTTCAAGTTTTAAGGTTGTTCAATAACTAGCATTTGCACATGCTGGAAAAGAAATGCCGTAAGACATAAATATAAGAAAAAATGACATCAATGCATAATGAGTCTTCACACACTGTTGTCATTCCATTTGCCCTCATGATGAGTGAAGAGTTCACTTCCATGCTTACACAGTGATAAACCCATAAATCAAACCCCGAAACCAATAGCACACTGCACAATCTATTAACAGAAATTGGTTTGTACAAGAATAGTACAAGTGTCATGTATAACTTGCACCAACAATAATCACTTGGCAGAAATGACTATCTGCTCAGTGCTTATTGTTTAAGCAAACAATAAGCACGGATAGCAAAGAATAATGGCAGTATATCCGGAGTTGGATCTTTGTGCATATACATCCAACTGTGTATATATGGACAATATTCCCATGAATGCGTATATATGGACAATATTCCCATGAATGCTCTATTGCTGTTGATTATTGTTTGCTTATCATTTTTCAAAATATTGCTGGTGATTATTGTTTGCTTATCATTTTGCAAAATAAATATAAAACTATTGTTTGCTTATCATTTTTCAAAATATTGCTGGTGATTATTGTTTGCTTATCATTTTGCAAAATAAATATAAAACTAATATGTGCAAGGAAAGCTAGATGACATGAGAACTAGCACTGGGAAAGTAGAATAAATGCTAAGGATTTATTACATTATCCACTTTCCATTTGTGGAACTATACACACTTTTGACTTGGGCTATGAAGATTAATCGAACACCCTGTTTGTTGGAGGTGCCTTGCCACACCTTTCCAAGAGGGGATCTACAAAATAGGGCATCCATTGGTGGTCATTGGGGGTAATTGTCAACAGCGAATGACAGAGAAGGCAGGAGTGTAACGAACACAAATGAGCTTTGGAAGTATGCCGAAACATTGACACCAAAATTTTGAGGAAAGCAACATTGTTAAATAGCAGTCCTTCAATATATTGTATAATATTAAGATTCAATTGTTTGGTGTAAGACATCAATCATTGAAAGCAGATTTTTTTCCACATAGGAAAATAGCAGTAAGCAAGATTACTTATAGTGTTGCAAAATTTTGTAGCTTTTTTTTGTCACATTTCCTTTAGATGGGAAGATGGAGAGTATAAATGTTCAATTTATGCACACCAGTAAACTGGGTAAAATGTAGGGTTTGATTTGCAATATACAAAATAGCAAGGGAAATATTACTCAGCAAGTGGTCTTCCTGATTTGATTATAAACAATTGATAATTTTGATTATACACAATTGATCACCAACTACATAACTACACCAAGCAAATGCCTATACTTACCCAATCTGCCTAAATCTTTTAGCTAGTACCAACAACCATTTTTATCCAAGAATGCATTGTTGTTCTATCGATTAAGCAAATGCCTATACTTACCCAATCTGCCTAAATCTTTTAGCTAGTACCAACAACCATTTTTATCCAAGAATGCATTGTTGTTCTATCGATTAGAATATCATTTGTGCAATTACATAATGATGACAACATATTTCAAATGAAGGGACAACTGTATTTTTGCTCACTAAAGAAAATCTCCTGACTACATTAACAACCCCTCACAAAATAACGTAATTTATTATCTTAACGCTCTAGAATTGACTCCCTGTCAAGTTGGATTGTCTTGGGAGTGCATGGAAACTGAAGCATGGAGCATTGATTTACAATCTCAATACGATGACATGGATCATACACATTCTCATCTCTCAAGGCTTGTAATATAGCTTCTACTGATGCTTCCTTGCATTGAGAGGTTAAAATTTCTCCAGTCAATCCTTTTTCAAATGTAGAATATAAATTATTGCTCGTGCGAAGATTTCAAAAATTATAAACGTTGATCATGTTTAGGGGAAAGGGAATCAGATGTCCTATTGACACTTTCGCAAGAACTTTTTTGGATATGACATTCGTAACAAGATTGTTCTACACTGAAACCTTACAAGCAAACAGAAAATTATTACCTTTTTATAAGGATATTGTACAAAGTCTTAAGAATGGGACATAGCTCCATAGGAACCACCTCCTTTTTCCTCTCTGGGTGCATGACACTTAAACTCGGTTGGCAAATAATTCATAGAATGCTTCCATGGCTGATACACCCTATATTATCAAAAACAGAAAGTAGCCATTCATGTTTCTGCAATATGGAATTTGATACTGCATTTCCAACCATAAATACTCTGCCATCTTTGGATTATGAACTTAGTTTTAAAGCATGCCAAGGACTGCTAAAAAGCTTATTGGTCTCCTTGGAAGCTTTCCAAAAGCAATTCTCCCACTTTGTGGTTGCTATGTCTCATTTAAACTATGAAACATGGATTTAAACCTGTATCATTCCTTTTCCTTGTATGTTGTACCCCATGTCTGGCCTAATTTCTCCCTTTGCAATCCGTTGACCATTCCGCACATTTCTTCCCTTCAGTAGTGTAACATATGTATTAGCCAGAAGTGGCCCTGTCAATTTCTTAGGTTCTTCTGCCAACAAATGTGTTATATAGATCATTTCTGATGTGTAGTGAGCAAAATAGACAGACTTGCGTGTAGCACTCTCATTTGTCAAAGTTGCAAGCATGCCTGTATAGGAACTGAAAAGTATTAACATAGTTTGAACATGAACAGGGAAACATTAATTCATCATTATTTAATGGTTTAAGTGAAAATTACAAACAGGAACGATAACAACTTAAGGCATAATGAATGCCTGTGAAACAAATTGTATGTTTATGCAATGTTATGAGATGCCAGTTGCAACACTCAATCACTATTATTGGTCATGGTAGCCAAAATTCAAACCTTAATCTAAAACCATAGAAACTATACAAAATTTGTCAGAAGAAATGAATGAAAGTGCAAGAAGCAACCATGAGACCATTGTTTTATACTAAATAGTAAATACTTGTTGGTTGTTAAATTTAACAATTGAGAGGGCTGCCTTGCCCACAACACCCATTGCAATTGGACATTAGGTGGCTTCTATTTATTTTTAAGCACTAGGTATTCATAGAGCTGTTGAAGAAAGTGAACAAACAAATATGATGTCACACAGCTAACATGAGTAACTTGCATGCAACAACTAATAGATCAATTGCCACTTAGTTGGCACATTAGATTTTCCTAGCTTTCCCAAACCAGAACAGGTAAGAATGACCATAATACCAACATATCCGCAAATCAAGTATATCAACACCCCTAACCAGATTTCTGTACTTTAAGCTGTAAAACATCTCCAGATAACGGCTTGTCTCTCGTCTTTCAAGTTTGACACCTCTCAAAAAAGTCAGAAATCTGTTCACTTGTAGAATCCCTATGGTATGGATCAATGTGGAATCCAGACACCACATTCACAATAATACAATTAAATAAAATGTCTCTACATCCAAGCCTTTTTATCTTCAATCCCATCAACACTTTCTTCAAAAGCTAAGGGCACAATTTTAACCTGCACACAAAAAAAACAAAGACACATTAGATTTTCCCAACTTTCCCAAGCTAGAACAGGTAATCATAATAACGACATATCCGCAAATCAAGTATATCAACACCACTAACCAAATTTTTGTACTTTAATCTGTAAAACATCTCGAGATAACGATTTGTCTCTCATCTTTCAAGTTTGGCACCTCTAAAAAAAAAGAGCAATCTGTTCACTCGTAGAATCCCCATGGTATGGATCAATATGGAATCCAGACACCACATTCACAGTAATAAAATTAAATGAAGTCCTTACCTCCTTGCGTGTTGGTCTCGTTACACCTTAAATTTGCCCTGCTGAATGAAACCCTCATTTACAAATTAAATAGAATGTCTATAAGAGGAGTAGGCTAGTCTCATTACACCGTGAATTCGGCCAGCTGAATAAAACCCTCGTTCAGAAATTAAATAGAATGGTGTCCAGAAGAGGATTCAGGGGAGTATTTAGACCACCCATTGGGATGCTATATGGAAGGGGTCACCCACCAATAAACCCAAGATGATCTTGCTTCTCTGTGATCTAGTCCACTTGTGTTGCTATGACCGCTAGAAAGGGACTGCACTAATATAGAATTCGAAATAGTGTTGTTATCAGAGTGTCTCTTGGTGTTGCAGTCACATTCTAGGAAAGCAGGGACTGTCGAGCGAGTCCCAACCATCACTGACCAATTCAAATCAACGTGTGAGGATAATCTAATCGTTTAACAAAGGATCGAAGGGCGGAAAGCAATGACAAAAAGGCAGTTGGGGGAGTTGTTTTAAGAGGGGAACGCTTTACGATGTAATAATACTGTTAAGCTATAATTTTATATTCAATATGTTCGTATATGAGTTTATTTGATTATTTATTGGAATTGAATTTGAGTATAAAGTGTAAGATAAGATAAAATAATTTGTAAAATAATAATTTATTGAGCTGAGAGATTCATTTTACAGCCCAATATTATGTGTAACATTATTCGTTTGTCATTAAAGTTGGAATTCTACTCATGTGGGTCAAAATAATTTAAAAAAAATTCTAAAAATAGAACAAATTAAATAACTATACAAAAAATTTAAATAATGTGGGCTCATAAAAAAATTTGTAGGTGAAGAAATTGGATCCCTCTCGGCTCATGTTAGATCCGATGGATCTATGCTGGTAAAATAATAATTTCAAGTAAATAAAATAACATTTATATTATATGTACAACAAATTGTGAAGTGGGTGTAGCTTGTGTAGTAAGAAGGAGTTGTTATTATCCTTTCTACCCATGAAAGATAATTGGCTCACCTAGACATAAATGATAGTTTTTTACAAAATACCTTATGCTTCCTCATTAAATTTATATAAACATTTCAAATTCATATTTTCTTTCATAAAATTTTATGAATATTAAAAGAATTAGTAAAAGGTGAGATAACCATCATAAGGTGAGATGCCCCTTTATATGTATGATTCATTAGATAAAATATTAATTTTGAAACTTAATTCAATTAGCTACTTCTATATTTGTGGTTTTTTATTATGTTTAATAGTGATAAAGATTAATTTTGAACCTTAACTCAACTATTGCAGTGTTTATGGTTTTATAGTATGTTTAACAATGATAACTTCAAGTGATCCAACATCAATTGCCTCCACAAGAAAGAATACATATATATATTTAGAGGTGATTCAAGTGATTTGTCTCGCATAATTTGCAAACTCTTTATTTGTTGTTGGTTTGGTAGGTTTGGTATCACCATCATAAATGTTATCTTAAAGATTAATGAAAATCAAGGTATGCTTGATATTCCTTGACCATTTTGGATAGCTCTTTTTTCTACTAAGCATCAAACCAATGGTGGAAATGAGAGAATATATTTAATATATTTTCAGTGCCAATTACTCTTAGTGCTACAACTTTTGTTACAATCTTTGAGTGCTTGAGATCTTTTGTGTGCCAATATTCTTTTTCCCTAAATGTTCTTTGCATGATGTTCAAGCATATCCTGGAGCAACTTGTGAGATTGATGATGAATATTTATCCCATAGTATGTTTTCCTCCTTTGCAATTGAATAATAATGAAATAGAAATGTTCATTTGCTAACCTCGAATAAATACCTCAGGAATTGCTGGATTCCTAGAGAAATTACATGTAATTTGTTCCATATAAAATAATGTAGAAATTAAAGAATGGGATTCATTCCAAAAATGAATAGTAGCCCAAAACTGTGGATGGTTGAAATGAATTGAATTTAATCAAACATACACATAGTCTGACCAATTAAATGCATATGTATGTGTTATTAAAGCTATATTTATTTCTAATTAATAACAAAACATTATTTCAACATTGATAGCCAATTATGGTAACCCCAAAATTCTCACTTAGATATGAAGGTGATGGTCATACCAAAAAAGATGACTAGAATTAAAGATGCAACATGTGGTGCTTCTATGCTTCTCAAGGGGTAATTGTATACAATGGAATGGAATGGTGCTTACTATGGGAAAGGATATGAAGTCTGTGGTTATGCTCCACCTCCTAAAGACCCTACAATTGTATACAATGGAATGGAATGGTGATTGGGTGGAACATACAAGGACTTATGCCATTTTTTGATACCTAACCAATTCATTTCTATTTTATTAGAAAATGCCAATAGCCCATGAACATATTTTTGTAGAGATTTAGAAGGACCAATAATCAATCAATATTAGGAAGGAGTAGATGTATAGGCAAAGACTGACCAATGATTGATAACACAGAGAAGAGAGAGAGAGAGAGAGGAATATAGGGTTTCTAAGTTGATTTCATGTCAATTTAAGAACTTCCCATGAAAAGGAAACATGTGCAAACATCTCCATGTGGTTGCTTGTCTTGCTTCTTGAAGTTCACACCCTTGCCACCCATGTTATCTATTTTTCGCTACAAAATCAATGAGTGTATCCATGGGGTCTCCACTTAATCAACCTATTTCATAACACTTGTGTTCATGTGATATTAAAGAATACCTTTTTCTTTACTAGAGCAACCAATAATTGGGCTAGTCATACTCATGTGACATGACATTGATTTTCACTACTACCATTATAACCCCTAGGAAAACCATGCTACCCCTATTATCTGGCATTGGGTACACTTATGGGATTTGAACTTGGAAACTCATTTTCATGATGATCTCAAATTGATCTGATCCTAAGTTTTTGATATTAAATAATTCCTTTATTAACACTAAATATTAATAAAACCCTCCCAAAATACTTTTGTTCAACCTCCCTACCATTACATATTTCTAATAAAATTAACCTATATTTTTAATATATATCCCTTATTTTTACTGAATACCCACTTTTATACCCTCAATACATATGAGCCCCACTAACCCATATCCCTCCCCTAATTACCAATAATATATTGACTTTATTTTTCACAAATTTAAAACACCCTTTATGAATGAATGTGGTAAGATATTGGTCAACAAGGTGAAAACCCTAGGATTTTATCAAGTTTGTTGCATAATTCAAAAGTTGGGTAAGGATAAAACTATCATCATGCCCACTCCATTGATGATTGAGTTATCTAAAAAATCCCCAAGCTCTAATGTCATTAATAGGCTTGAGATTGAAACCCATCTATTCATATTTTCATCAAAACGAGATTGATACATCTATATAGAGATGAACTTTGTTTTCATCTTCCCATAGATCATATGGTTGTTGTGTGTAGTTTTCTTCCAGAGTTCTCACATCCATGATTGTTTGCATCGACGTTTCGAGCCATCGATCATAGCTCATCATCAGGATAGATCAATAATTGTGTAGGACAGATCTCATTGGAGTTGAATAAATAGGGCTAAGATATGCGCAGGGAATGGAAGACGACCTTGTCAAAATTGTTTTGTAATTTGGGTTTAATTTAATTATACACTAATAATAAAATAGAATGATTTGAAAATGTAAATATTCATGTAAATCAATATAAATCTAAAATGGGAACTCTTCCTCTGAGAGGAACCACTGATGATGAGAGAAGCTCTGGCGATCATGGTGGCTTAGGGTTTAGGATAAATCTGCAATGACAGACCTGAAAAGTTTGCAGCAACTCTGCCATCTCTTACAGCAAGATGACAAATCATAAGGGACAAAGAGAGGCACGTGAATCATGAATCTCCCTCAAGGGGAGGACATGGAGCCTTCCCCCAATGAAAATGAACACAATCTAATGCATGATGAAGCCTGCAAGCAAACCGTCCAGGAAGAAACGAGAGAAGGACATAATACACAAACAGACAAGGAGATCGACAATGAGAATCCAAAAGTGACATCAGCCACCTGCAAGCTGGTTGCAGCCAAGAGACCTAAGATTGAGCTCCCAAGCAATAGGATCAATGCTCAAATCCAATACATGAAGGATCAGGCCTTGATCAGGAAGTTTATTGGCTTTTGGCCCACAGAAAAAGTGTTGCAGGGTTGCATTGCAGCCAAATGGAAGCTGAAAGGACACATAACCTTGCAATGGGGCCGTAAGGGCTTCTTCATAGTAGTCTTCAACTATCTAGAGGATAGGAACAGAGTCCTTGATGGAGGGCCGCATTTCTTCAATGCTGCTAGACTGTATCAGAGGGATTGGGTTGAAATATTCAACCCGGATAAAGAAGATCTCAGCTGGGCTCTAGTTTGGATCTGTCTCTACTCCCTCCCTCTGGAGTATTGGGATGAAGCTTCACAACAAGGTATTGGCAATGGACTTGGTGAGTTCATCAAGATTGCAGAGGAGACTAAACTTTGAAGATATACCTCATATGCCCGGATATGCGTCTACATGCATCTCAACAACGCTCTTCCGGATGCGGTAAGTCTTTTCCATGACGATTTCGAATGGGTCCAATCAATAGACTATGAACATGTCCCATTTCGCTGTAGGAAATGCCACGCCCTTAGACATTTATTCTGTGATTGCCCGTCAAATATGAAGACCTCAGCCCCAACTCCCTCTGATAAATCTGATGCGGATGGCTTCACCAAAGTCACCAATCGCAGAAAGAACCCCAAAAAATCTGGTCCAAGCCTTAAGACATCTGCTGACAACCCTTCCATGTCATCCACAAGAAATAGTTTTGAAACCCTGGCACATCTAGAGTTGAACATCCTCGAAACCCCTACTCCCTTTGAGGAGCAGCCCAAGTCAAAAGTGCAATCTGCCTCCACCAGCTCAAAGAAACCACATAAATCTAAACAAACCATCGACCTCATCTTAACCCCTCCCAGTGAGACCCCCGCATAGCACCATCAAAGCATGGATGTAGACAACGTGCAGGTCGCTTTCAAAAATGCAACGGAAGTTACAGAGGAAAGAAGTGAATCCTAGCGCATGGAAGAGGAACTAGAAAGCATAGACATTGGAGATCTGGATATACTAGGCTTAGAACAAGCCTGCAAGACAAAAAATTATGACAAGATTCCAGAAAGATAGTTGGAAAACCTGGAAGTAATTCTTTCTAGAGCACAACAACAAAGAACCCTTGGCATACAGCCTGGAAGTCAATGGGATGGCAAGAATCTCACCAAAGACAATAAAAAGAGAGGAAGGAAAACAGATCTCCAACTAACCATCCACATTGGAGAAATGCTGGTGGAATCGGGAAGATATTCCAATCTTTTAAAGTACTATAACACCCTTTCCAATATTCCATCATGAAGCTCATCTCATGGAATATTAGAGGGCTCAATAACCCTAGGAAATGTAGATTGATAAAAAGTATGATTCAACAACAGAAGCCCCAAATATTCTTCATGCAAGAAACCAAATGCAACTCTACAAATCTGGACAGAACCATAGCAAAAGCGTGGCCAAGTAGTCAAATAATAGCAGTGGATTCCTCAGGAGCTTCAAGAGGCCTTGCAATAATCTGGGATGAACAAGCCATCACGCTTACCGATATTCATGCGAATAAGCACTTCATTCAAGCTACCTTCCACATAACAGGGACAAATATACATGGGCATTTAACCAATGTTTACTTTCCTCAGGAGGCCATGAACAAGATTGATATACTGAACAATCTATCCTTGATCAACACTGATAGAACCCACCCGCTCTGGATCACAGGAGGGGACTTCAACATGATAACAAAATTGGAAGAAAAAAGAGGGGGCAGAAATAAGCTAGATAAGGAGAGTTGTCATTTAAAAAACTTCATTCAAAACAAATGGCTCATTGATATGCCTTTTAATAATGGAGTTTATACTGGGCTCTCAACAGATCACCTCTCGATTGGACAGATTCCCGCTCTCTAACAATGCAATCCATCTAGGTGGAGATCTCTCAGCTTCAATCCTTCCCCTCACAGGCTCAGACCATTGGCCAATCGTAGTTCAATGGACAAGACCATGCAACACTAATCATCGGCCTTTTCACTTTGAAGCTTTCTAGATGTCGCATCCAGATTTCAAAAATTTCATAAACACGGTCTGGAAAAGCTTCAAACTAGCGGAAGGCTCAAAAATGTTTCAACTCTAGAAAAAACTCAAAAATCTCAAATTCAACATCAAACAATGGAACCAGTCCACTTTTGGAAATATTTTTCAGGCACAAAAGGCTCTAGACCAAGAAAGGAAAAGGTTACAACAGAGGATCATCACAGAAGGACGTTCAGAGGAACTCTCGGCGCAGGAAACACACCTGCAATCACAAATCTCAGAAAGAGATAAGCAAGAAGAAGTACTATGGAAGAAAAAATCAAGAGTCAGATGGTTTAAGGAAGGTGAAAAAAATACAAAGTTCTTTCATCGTACAACTGTTCAAAGGAGAATGAACAATACCATTACTCACATCTAGAACAGGCAAGGAGAAAGAGTAGAAAATCATGAAGACATAGAACATGAACTGCTCACCTACTTCAAGCAAGTTCACCAAGAGCCGCAGTCTGATAGGACGAAAGCCATAGAGAAGATAACCAAGTCCATTCCAAAAGTAATTATTGAGGAACATAATCAGCTTCTTCTCAAGCCGACTTCCTTACAGGAGGTGGAAAATGCGATGCGTCAATTAAAAGAAGGAAAAGAGCCTGGCCCAGATGGGTTTACTTCCAATTTTTTCCATAATTTTTGGGATCTGATCAAAATAGAAGTCTGGCAGGTAGTTGAGGAATCCAGGACCAATAGGTGGATGCTTCCCTCCATGAATGCAACCTTCATCGCCCTCATTCCCAAAGAAGCACAATCTCAGACCCCTGACAAATTCAGGCGTATTGCGCTGTGTAATTTCATCTACAAAATAGTCTCCAAAGTCATTTCCTCGAGGCTTAAATTGCTGCTACCACTACTCATCTTGCCAAATCAATCAGGGTATGTGGAAGGCTAGTAGATCACGGACGACATTATCTTACTCATGAGATCATTCACTCCTTGAAGCAATATAAAAAAGCAGGCATGCTTCTTAAAATAGATCTCTCTAAAGCATTTGATAGCTTAAGCTGGAATTATATTCAAAAGATGCTAAATACCTTTGGTTTCCCCCCCCATGGGTTAGATGGGTCATGAGTCCCATATCATCCACCTTCTTCTCCATTTTGATTAATGGCATCTGGTCCTCCCATTTTCATCCCTCTAGAGGAATTCAATAGGGAGATCCATTATCCCCTTTTCTGTTTGTCATCACGGTGGAAGGTCTGGGTAGATGTATCAAAGAATCTCTTCACTCCCAGCAATTAAGAGGCCTCTCCTTTCCCAAATCCCCAACCTTTACTCACTAGCAATTCGTGGACAATAACATGCTTTTTGGCCATCCCTTAGTCCAGGAATCTCTTAAATTAAAATCCTTGTTGACTGCTTTTTCTGCTGCCTCTGGAGCTAATATAAACCAGGCTAAATCCCAAATCTTCTTTTTTCATACCCTTGTGGTGACCTAAGCCTCTATTGCTCATATCCTTGGTTTTCCGATATCTGCACTCTCATCCAAATATCTGGGAGCTCCTATGACTGATACTACCCTGAAACACTCATCTTGGCATCTGCACTTAGAAAAATTGGAAGCTCGTCTCTCTTCTTGGATTCATAGATCCCTCAACATGGCCAGTTGCCTAGTCTTAGTAAAAGCTGTTTTACAGTCTATGCCGCTGTATCTCTTTTCTGTCTTGGCAGCTCCAAAATGGATCCTCAAAGCAATAAAAAAACTCCAAAGATACTTTTTGTGGGGCAACTCAAGATAGAATCGCAAATGGGCTTTGGTCAAATGGAGCACAATTTGTCTTCCAAAGAACTCTGAAGGCACAGGGCTTCGTGATCCTTATCATAGCAATGCTGTTATGGGAGCACGCATCTGGTGGAATTGGCTCATGGCACTGCATACTCCCTGGGCTACTCTATGGACTGCAAAATACACCAACAACAGACCTGTAGAGGATCTCATCCGACTCACTGACATAGGCCCAGGATCCCTAATCTGGAATGCAACAAAGCAACACAAGAATTTAATCCAGCAGCACAGCTTCTGGGAAGTTAGGGATGACACCATTGCAAGATTATGGGAAGATTCATGGCAGCAGAAACCCCAACTAAAGGATCTTATCAAACCCCACCAAATACCTGATTGGGAAATGCAAAGGCTTGATACGATCAATCAATATTGGAGACCTACCATAACCCAAGGATTCAGGAATTGGCTAAGCTTTGATCTAATCATCCGGTATGGCTTGGAGTCCGATCAACAAATCTTGGGAAGGGAACTCTCCAACAGGAAAATACGCTATTCAGATAAGAAGGATGTGCTCAGATGGGGTTATGAGGCTAAAGGAACTTTCACCATGCATGAAGCTTATAACATAATCATCAAAGATCATGCATTCAAAGATCTAATCTGGAACACAATCTGGGCCCCAAATATCTGGCCGAAGGTGTCCACATTCCTTTGGTTGATTTGTCAAAGCAAAATCCTCACTTGGGACAATCTGCGGAAGAGAAACTTCCACGTACCCTCCATCTGTCCCAATTGTAAACAAGAAGAAGAAACCACTTTGCACCTCATGCATTCTTGCTCACTAGCTCACAGGCTCTGGGAAAAAGTTAGTTTTTGATGCCAAAAGGACAGCAGAATCAAAGAAGACATCCCCACCACTGTGCGCAGTTGGGCACGGAATACATATAAGAGTAAGTTACTATACTTCTTATGGAAGCTCATCCCAGGCCTTCTCATGTGGAAAATATGGAAAGAGAGGAACAGGCGTATCTTCAAGAATCAGTCCTCACCTTTGGAAACCCTCTGGAACACTATCTGCCAAAATCTTAAGGAAACCCTGCTTCTTCAAACTTGTCATGACGATGAATTTCCCTCCTTTCCATAGGAAAAAAAGATCTGGGACAATTGGAATCTACAATGGAATCAAGAATTGATATTCCCTGTTAAACCTACAACAACGAGCACAATATCAGATAAATGGTCTCCTCCACCCCAGCATGTGATCCAACTAAACTTTGATGGTGCCTCAAAAGGCAATCCAAGCAAAGCAGGGTTTGGAGGAATTTTCAGAGATCATAAGGGTGCTCCCCTTCTAACCTTCTGTTGATGCCTCGAAAATCGGTGCAACAACACTAGGGATAACCACCCGGTCCGGACCTTAAAGCAGCTCCTTTTCCGTTTGGTGTAGTGGATCCGACTGGTTTAACTAGGTCTAGTTACCTTCTCCCTATCATTATTGGTTTATGATATATCTTTTACTACTAATAGTTAGGGATATCAGATCACTTCTTCTTGCTGATCAGGCAAAAGAATGACCCTTAAGCTGATTTGGGTTCAGCTAAGCCACAACTAAAGTTTTGCCTCTTTGAGGAGAGGACTTAAAAGAACGTAGAAATTACTCTAAATGCAAGCTTATTCTATAATGCAAGCAAAAGAAACTAATCTAAATCCTATCTTAATTAGGCAGATATAGATCTAACACAACTAAGAGCAAGATAATTAAAATATTGGGATTTAAATATGTCTTGTTCATAATGAATATCGAATTAATGAAGTAGTTCAATTAACTGACATTATGGATACCAAAACACATCCTATTGAGACCTATTAACTGAAATAATAAACCAACAACATTCCTGGAAGTAGTTCACAAAAATGATATTGATTATCAAATCGATAAATCCAATAATTAAACAATAATATGCAAAAATAGTTCATAACACATTACTATTTAATAAATCAGTTTTAGAAGATAGATTTCTGAGCAAGTAGTTACTCAGAAATCAGAATTTAATCTATAAGATCAGAGATACATAATAACAACATTGAGACAAATTACCCATATTGACAATAGTGCACAAACACGAATAAAATGAGACATTCCTGTTACCATAAAAATAAAACTGATATTTGAAACAATAGTATTAGAAATACCAATTTATTGCATCCATTTCTCTGACCTCGGTCTCCAACAGTCCTTTACATTGCTTGAACTTCTGCTTTCAAAATTAGAGCCACAGTAGTGCAAACTCTGCCCCTCATACATAATTCAAGATACAAAGGAAAAATCCTCAATAATCCCCAGATTTGAGATTTTCTCTCCTCCCTCCTACAACTCTAAATTCCTATTACAGTAGTGCTTTTAGAAGTCTAGAATTGTAGAGGAGAGTAGCCTTTATTACATTCTGCAATCTATTACTTATACTATTTGTGAAGGAATTCTTGAGAGGAAAGTTTGGTGAAGAGAAATCTGCCAAATCCAATTTTATTTGCTCAAAAATCCTGATCTTCAATTGCTGGAGCATTCTCATTGATTGAGATCCTTTTCTCCATATTTCTTCCACTGCTTTCCTGCAAAAAGAAATCAAAATAAATTAAGATGCCATCAAAATATCATTTCTGGCAGTTAAATCAAATCCAATCAAACTCTATTTTAATAAATAATTGAAAATAAAACATAAGCTTTCTATTGATGTTTGGGGTGGTTTAATTGGCCAAAGATATTATTAACCAATGGATCTGTAATTAGAAGAGGCTTTGGACAAATGAAAATGAAGAAAATTACTCATAAAATTGATTTTGTTTTCAAAATTCGGAGCTTCATCTTCTGCCTGATTTTTGACCCAATAAATGATTAAATCTGTTAGTGAAACCTCCTCAAAAATGTTCTCCTTGATTTTCTCTTTCCATGAACCGTCCTGGGCCTCATTTGGCCAAGTATAACCCAATCTATGAGCCTCCAAAGTTGATGGATCAAATCTGGCATGAATCTGGGAATTCTGTTACTGGGCTAAAAAAAATCAAAATTCTCATTAAAAATTAAATCCTAAATTAGAATTCTACTTATTTAATAATTAATTCTATTTTAATTATTAATTATAAACTAAACTAATTATTTAACAAATTATTATTAATTAAAATTAATCTAACTAACTAATATAATTAATTATTTTATAAACTAATTAACATTAATCAAAATAATAATTAAATTTTAATTTAATTTAATTAATTAAATTCTATATATTAATTAATTAATTAAATTTAAAATCTAATATATATAAAATATTTAAACTAACTATTGTCACCATACATAAGAGTTAAAAAGAACAAGTAGTTTGAAACAAATTATACAAAGCTTTAATTAATTGTTTTTATGCCTTTTCGCTATCGGCAATCGGGAAGATGGAGGGGTTGCTAAACGTGTTTCGCATAAAAGCTCTGATGCGATAGGACTTGGTTAATGCCCCTTTGCTTTATGTTTTATTTATCCGAGATTGGGGGTATGGAGATATCGGAGTTTTTAAACTTTGGCATAATGCAAAATTCCCGATCTGATATCGGCATCGGGGTATGGTGTGTATCGGGGTTCTTAAAACTTGTTTAATGCAAAAGCTCCGATGTGATTGAAAAGTCCCGATGTGATATATATTTTTTATATATTAATTTTAATTTAATTTAATTAAATTATATTTTTAAATAATAATTAATTTAATTAATCTAAGATTTATATTAAATTCAATTTTTATTTTGATTTTATTTTATGAAGATTATTTTATAAACTATAGCCACTTTTAATAGAAGTAAAAATATAAAAATAAACTACAGCCACTTCGAAAATTTTGGGTTTTCGAGATTAATAATTGATTTGGAAATTGTAGTAAATTTCTTAAATCCCGATAATTAATGATTTGACCGCAAAATAAAAAATGGAAAAATGTTAGTAAAAACTCGCTATGGGTTAATATTTAAAATGAATGCGTTATTGAACTAATTTATTTACAAAATGCAATATTGTACATTTTATGCATTTTTAACCCAAGCTAGATAAATGATGAGACTTCAAAGGAGTGTCATTTTCAAACCAGTTGACCAAATGAGGCGAAACAAACGTCAATGGGAAGCTTATAAAAAATCGATTCTAACAAAGTAATCAAAATAAGAATCCAAAGAAAATGAAAAATTAACAAAAGCGTAGCGCAATCAACTAAATAAAAATCCAAAAAGGTGTTTAGCCAAATTTTTTATAGAAAAGGTCCCCATTATTTGAAGTGAAAAAGTAAAAAATGGGGGGTTGTGTTTTTTTTACCACAACAATGGCGACAGACGGGAGAAGAACCAGTTATCTCTGTTTGATATGAATAAGATTTTCCTAAAATTAAAGTAAAAATAATTAAAGAAGAGAAAATTATGCTTGAAATGCTTGACTAAGTTCATTAATCTGAATAAAAGCAAGAATCATCTAATTGTAATTTTTCTTAAAATTCCTCATACATTAAAATATTTCAAAACTCTACATCAGTCCTTAATTAGTTGTAGAGATAAAGCAGGAGTCACTTTACAGCTTAGCTTTTAAAATATACTCCTTTGTCATAGGTAGAGCCACTGCTGCCAGCAAATATCTATAGTTTCGACAGGGTTACCTTTTAATCATAAATGATTCAGAATCCCATTTGTTTAAGAATTATTGATCTAGAGATAAATCCATTTATATATGTTTATTTTCTTTGAATTTTATTTTTTATTTTTCTTAAAAGCCATTATCCTGGTTTGGTGGTCAGATAGTTGACAATGCCATTCACTGGTTATAATCAGACTAAACAAGCTAGCTCGTGATGAGACCTCTTGTCTTATAATTGTTTGCAATCATAAGCCATTACCCTGGTTTGTTTAGCAGTGTTGGTAATGTCAGCCTATTTTTCCCCTATGATCATGGTAAGCAGGCTCATGATGAGACCTCTTATCTTTTAAGTTTAAATATATTTCTGGATTATACTCTAGAAAAATAAGACTCTTTGGGACAGGGAGAATCATTGACCCCTTAAGAGTTAAGAATAACAATTTCAGAGTTAAAGGTGCTTTGCTGTAAAGTGTCTTTTCTTGGTTATAAATAACTTTTCTTCACTGATAATAAAACTTTGAAAGATCTTAATAAAATTTTGAAATCTCAAAATGATTACAATTTGATGAAAAAGAAATTTTCAGATTTTATGATACTTTGCCAACTTCTCTTGATTGGTAATCTCTTCCTTAGATATGTATACTTTTATAATAAGAAAATCAAACTTTACTAAGAGATTTAAGAAAATGCTATTTGACAACTATTAACAATTTTTCTCCATGAATGCTGACCAGAGTTAGGTAACAAGAAGACCTTCCATATAAATCACAGCAAAGCCACCAAAATCAAAACTGAAAACCAAAAGAAAAGAAGTCTTATGCTAAAGTGAGAAAAGAAATCAGCAAACGAAATTAAAATGAAGAAATGTGAAAAATGAAGGAAAATCCAAGTTTCAAAAGATAAACTCAAACAAGAATTCTTATACCAATGTCCCAACAATATGAAGAAAAAGAAAATAACCGTGTAATCAATCTTTCTTATGTTGAGATTTATGAAAATCATACCTTGCAGGGTTGTAAGTGTTTTTGGCTTTTTTGGATAGCAGTGACGATAAAATTTAGCCACGATGATTTTTTTTTTTATTTGATATCAATCTTCTTGTTTCAAAGCATTGTCTTGATCATTTTTTAATAACAGGAATGCTTAAAGAAACAAACTAAAGGTTCAAAAATTCCCTGGTGTAGCTATTTCGATGAAGACTGTCGCTGCTTCTTGAAATTAAGCCAGGAGAAGAGTATGGAGTTCGAAAATATGATCTGGCGGAGGATTGGAAGCTTCAAATGGAGAACTGCAAAACAAATTTTTTATATCAAAAAAAACAAAACTGAAACTAAAGTAACGAATCAATGAAAGTGGGTATATGAATCTTACCATTGGATAATTGCTTTTGATCTTACCTGAAAGGTATCAGTTTCTCCAAACCAGCTGACTTCTTATTTTAATTAACATTAAAAACATGAAGAAGTCAAACTAACCAAAATCATATAATTTCTTTTTTTCTGCGCGCGCATCGTGCCTGCCCAGCTCCCTCTGCGGCCCCTGCTGATCTGGGCGTGGAGTCAGTTCAATCACTGGATCGAGAGACGTTCAGGACAGAGGAATCAGGATCCGTCCAGAATCACATTATTGGGGATCGAACAGATTAGGTGCATGGGGCTTCTGCCCTGATCTCAGCTGTCACCGAATGGCGAACGAAGGCGATCCCCTGCCTTCAGATCTAGATGCCTTTCGAGCCCTGGTTGTTGCATCTGAAAGTGACCAATCCTGCTCTCGCAACAAAAGTTTGTAAAAAAGTCGGACAACATCCCCTCGGTGTCTCTTTCGGTAGAAGAAGTGTGCCGAACAGCGTTAAACCTTGCCGAAAGGGGTCTTATTGGCCAGTTCACAGGGCTATGGCCATCCCCGAATGCAGTAGATGAATGGGTCAATCGAAACTGGATCCCGTTGGTCAAGGAGGGTATAAAAAGTCATTTCGTAGGCAAAGGGTTTTTCGTATTCGTGTTTGACAGCGAAGAAGACCGAAGCTTGATCTTCAGAAACAAACCTTATTTTATGGGCCCTCGAGTGTTATACTTGAACAAATGGCACCCAGATTTTGATCCTGCTCAAGATGTACCCATCGCGGTCCCTGTTTGGGTTCGCCTTCCACATCTCCCTCTCCATTGCTGGAGCCAGAGTTTGTTGAAATCCATTGGCAATGCACTAGGCATATATATTGACCAGGCTCCGAGGAAGGACCAGTTTTCTTGCGCTCGTATCTGCATGGAAGTTGATCTAGAGGTCGGGCTTCCTGGAGCCATCAAACTCTCAGTGGCAGACTGGTCGCACATTCAAGAACTAGACTATGAACAATTGCCTTTTAAATGTCGACATTGCCACGAATACAGGCATTTTGTAAGATATTGCAAAAAAAAAATTGAGGAAATAACAGAAAAAAAAAAGGCGATCAGTGGAAGCAAGCAAATAGAACAACAAGCAGCAGGCAGAACAATAAAAACAAAGCAAAAGAGACAGGGAACAAATCAGGGCATGAAGACACAAAGAATCAAAACAGTGGAAGCAGAGAAGCTGACAGTAGTGCTGGAGATAAAAATCCTTTCGAATCCCTTACACCACCAGAAGACCCGCCAGAGGCCGAATAGGAAGATCCACCACAGAAGAATAACGAGGACATCCAAGAGCCAGGTAATACTCCAAATCCGAATCCCAGCAACACTCCTTCTCCTTCATATGCAGACATCATAAAACAAAAGAAGAAGAACCAAGAATACGCGGGTTCATCTGATGAGGAAATACTTGAAAGGCCATTAAAAAAAGTGGGAAGAAGAACAAATAGGGAAACTAGGGAAGAAGAATCAGAACGACAGAAAACCCTAGGCAGTCAAGCCACCATTGAAATGATTATCGGGAGAAATACAAGACCAAGGGCATCCAAGCCAGGAGGCCCCACCCCATCAAGCTGTAAATGATGCAGTTGATCTCCTGGAACTGTAGGGGACTGGGTAATCCCAATAAGGCAGAAGCTATTAAAGACCTACTGAAGATGGAAACCGCAAACATCCTTATGCTCCAGGAGACTAAGATAGAAGGATAAGCCCTTCTAAACACCATCACGATGAAATGGAAATATGAATCAGGAAAGACTGTCAGCGCAAGGGGTTCGGCCAGTGGAATAGGCACGTTTTGGTCAAAAAACTCATTTACATTGGAACGATCCACAGAGACACAACGTTGGATCCACACATAACTGCGCCATACTATAAGAAATCTCTCCTTAGCTCTTTTTAACTTGTATGTTCCTGTCCATTATGAAGGAAAGAGAGAATGTTGGAGGACACTCATGGATTATATAGAACAGATCAATCCAACAAATATAGTTATTGGAGGTGATCTGAACATTATCCTAGATCCCAAAGAAAAAAGAGGAGGGAATTATTCTAGGGACCCCTTCATCAACACTGTGGGCAATCTGATTTTACAGTGGGATTTAGTTGACTTTAAACTCGTAAAAGGCAAATGCACCTGGTCCAATAATAGAATAGGAGAAAATCAAATCTCAGCTAGGCTGGACAGATTTCTTATCAGTAGCACATTAATGCTGGACAACAGAATGGTTTTTTCCAAGATCCTCCCTAAGCTTACATCGGACCACAAGCCAATCCTACTATGTATAAAAGAAGAAGAAGACCTCGGCCCTCTTCCATTCCGCTTCAACCCTCTCTGGGCAGGGAAAGACTGGTTCCACGAAACTGTTCAAACAACATGGAGGATAGACGTCCTCGGATCCCCAAGTTATGTGTGGGAACAAAAAATAAAAAATACAAAAAAAGCTCTTAAAGACTGGATAAAAAATTCTATGCAAACTCCAACTAGTCAGAGGAAGGAAGCAGTTCTTCATTTGGAAAAAGTCCAATTTGAATTGGAGGATAAAGATCCCTCTCCCACAGATTTAGCCAATGCAAAATCTGCCCAAAGGAATGCATATTGTTCTTTTAGAATTGAAGAAGAATATTGGCGCCTAAAGTCCAAAAGTTTGTGGCTCAAATATGGAGATAGGAACACCAAATACTTTCATAGACAGTGCAGGGCACGCCTCTCCCGCAACCATATAGCAGAGATAACTAGCACATCCGGACATGTGTATAAAGGATTCTCACAAATCAAAGAAGCAACTGTCACTCATTTTCAGAACCTTCTAAGCGAGGAAAGAAATGGAAATGAGGAGGACGCAGAGGAGTTTCTCACAACCATCCCAAGCCTAGTCAGTGAGGAGGAAAACGACTCTCTGTTGAGCCCAGTCACGGAAGAGGAGATAACTAATGTAGTTTGGTCCATGGAACCAGACAAAGCTCCAAGACCCGACGGATTCTCAGTTCACTTCTACAGAATTTGTTGGGAAATTATAAAAAACGATCTCTTAAGAATGATAAGAGGAATCCTGAGGAAGGCAAAAGTGGGCAGAGGAATTAACTCTACCTTCCTCGCCTTAATTCCCAAGAAAACAAATCCAGGATCCTTTGATAGATATAGGTCGATCTCTCTCTGCAATTCATCTTATAAGATTGTGGCCAAGTTGCTGGCCAATAGAATCAAGCCTCTTCTCCCAAAGCTCATCTCTCAGGCACAAGGAGGATTCGTAAAAGGCAGACAAATTCTGGACAATGTCATCCAGATCCAAGAAGCTCTCCATTCCAGTCTAACTCGGAAAGAACAAGGTATGATCATTAAATTGGATATGTGTAATGCCTTTGATCGTGTTAATCGTTCCTTTTTGTTCAGGGTTCTAGCAGCCTTTGGTTTTAAACAGGACTTCATAAACCTCATCAAGGCCTGTATAGAAAACATTTGGATCGCCCCAATGGTGAATGGCAGACCAACAGAATTCTTTCTAGCAACCAGGGGATTGAGGCAGGTCTGCCCTCTTTCGCCCTTTCTCTACATTTTGATGGCTGATTCATTAAGCCGGAAGCTGACTCATGAGAAACAAATTGGAACCATTCCTGGGATAAGGATTGTTCAAGGCATAGCCCCAGTGAATCACGCGCTCTTCGCCGATGATTCACTTCTTCTGGGGGGCGAATCCATGAGAATTGCAAACGCTTTCAAATCCATCCTTCAACAGTACTGCTGCATCACTGGTGCGCTAGTCAGCGAAAGGAAAAGCGTTGTTTATAGTTGGAACATTGACCAGCACACCACAAACAAAATCGCCAACAAATTGGGGTTCAAAGGATATGCTCTGTGGGATAAAATTAAATATCTTGGCTTACCTTTGACGAGGGGCTCCAACTGAAATCAATTATGGGAAGAGGTGATATCTAAGTATAAAAAAAAGATAACAGCGTGGGGCGGAGTTTGGCTCACTACAGGTGGCAAACTCACCCTTATCTGATCCGTGCTCTCCGCCCTGCCAACATACCAAGCTTCATTGCTGTTGGCACCAAAACAAATCACCGATCAAATATCCAGCATTACTCAGAATTTTCTTTGAAACGGAGGGAAAGGAAACAAAGATCGCTTTCACCTTATCAACTGGAAAACAGTGAAGCGCCCCATAGTAGAAGGCGGTCTTCAAATCCGCGACCCCCAACATGCAAATTTGGCTCTGGGTTGTAAACTCCTGTGGCAAATAACCATAGAGCCAACGCACCCAACCAGTCAGCTACTAAATCTTAAATATCTGCAAAAGCAACCAATTTCATCATTCAATCTAGCGCATTCCCCCAGAGGAACGCAGGCCTGGAGGCTTTGCTGTAGAGGGGTTGAATTTTTCAGAAATCATTTGTACAAAATACCAGGAAATGGTAAAAATACGCTGTTATGGAAAGATCGAATCATGGATCGTCCCCCTCTCTCAGCCATCAACGAGATTGCAGATTTAAGAGCCTGGATAATTTCAAAAGGAATTCGAAAATTAGAGGATATAGTAGAGTGGGACTATAAAGGAAACTGGCAGTGCTGGACATTGCCAAACATTCCAACGCACTTAAAAGAACAGTGAAAAATCTTCATAAAGGCAATTACAGATTTTACACCAGTGCATAAGGAAGAGGAAGATTTATGGGGATGGGGAAAAACAGGAGTGTACACGGTCAAACAAGGTTATCTACAGATGCAATGAAAAAAGGATTCTCAGCATCCAGAATCAGTTTGGAAACAGATTTGGGAAAATTTCAGCATCCCCAAGATTAATTTCTTCAGCTGGACTTTATTCCACAACAAAATCTTGACCGGAGACAATCTATGTAAAAGAAACATTGCAGGTCCACATCGATGTGCCCTCTGCAAGAACGCTCCAGAAACCTTAGTCCACTTATTCATTGACTGTGAGTATGCACAGAAAGTTTGAAACAACTTCTTGACAGGGTTGAATGTGAGACCCCCATCACACTGCTCGATCACAGAAATGTTCCTGTCTTGGAAAACTCGATACCCCCACAGCATCAATAAAAAATCTCTTTGGCACAAGCTGTGGAATGCTGCTCCGAAATATGTATGTTGGAAGTTGTGGCTATCCAGGAATGAATCTGTCTTCAACCAAAAAGAAATCACTGCAGAAGTTGTAGTAAAGCAGGCCAAGGATCTTCTAATAGAAACTCTGAGACAAACCAACGTCAAAGAAATCTCCCTCAGAAATGAAGAAAAGGCTTGGTTGGAAGGCTTTTCACCCATGCCAATACCACCAGCCATCATTCGCCCAATTCACAAGGAAAACTGGCAGATTAGAGACACCCTGGACAGCTTCCAGAAGTGGTGGAAATCACAAGGAAAATGCACAATATTCTTCGATGGAGCTTCGAAAGGAAATCCAGGCAGGTCAGGAGCAGGGGGAGTCATCTACTTTCAGAATGGGAGAAAAGAGGAATTCAGTTGGAGACTTGGGCTAAAAACCAACAATCAGGCAGAAGTACTCAGTCTTTTAAAAGCTTGTCAACTGGCCAGAAAAGGAAACGCAAATGAAATTATAGTTTTTGGAGATTCAGAACTGCTGATAAGATCTCTAATAAATAAGAAAGGTCTCAAAGATCCAGCTCTAAACAAGCAACTAACAAGAGTAAACAGACTCATGAAGGATTTCTCATCAGCACAACTCTTCCACATCCTCAGAGACTTAAACACTGAAGCAGACAGGTTAGCAATACAGGATGCACTCTTGAAAAAAGCATGATCAGCATAAATGCAGGGGCACCGAATATGGCAATCATTCCCTAAAAGGGCTAGGAGGACTAAAAAAAGCAAAGAAATGCAATGAGAGAAACAATGAATTGTAATTCTTGCTCTGGCTTCGACCATCCATAAATAAAAATACCCGTTTTAGTTAAAAAAAAAAACTAACCAAAATCATATAACCCAAAATCATTATTTATTTTACTTACACTAGAGTAAGCATAAAAATGTAAAAATAGAATTCTTAGTGCTTAAGGGAGTTTGAAATTAAAACAAATACATCAAAAATGAGAATGAGAATTTGCAGTAACGAATGTTTCTCAAAATATTATAAGTTTAATATAAACTCCATGATTTTATAAATTGTCCAGAGTCAAAACCAAATCCAAGATAATAAAATTTAAATATGAAGATAGAGAAGTGTTGAATTCCATTTTTAATTATGGAATTATATATTTAAAACTAAAATGTATGAGAAATGGAAATGATTTTTGTATGTTGCAAATTTATCATGAATTACTTTTTTCCCATAATGGTTACCCAAGCTCGCTTTTAAAATAACACATCGCCGTATCGGATGATTCACATAACATGTTTCTTCACCATGCTTCAAGTTTAATTTGCAAGACTTCACCTTTATTGATATGCCATATATCGATTAAATGTTAATAGCTCAAAGGCATGCATTGGAAGGTATTGCATCGGCTGTTGAAATAGCAAATTGCAGATATGAGATCATGCGAAAAATATGTGCGATGAGATGTAGTGATCACACTATTGAAGAGCTGTTATATTGCGAATCAGGGACAATCATGCTGCAATTCTTATATCGCACATTGTATCTTGCGATTTGTATTTTGCACATTGCACATTGCGCATTGCAAATTTGGAATAATGGTATGGCCATAAATAAAAAATGCGAGGAGGCGATTGCGATGAATGACATAACTAATCGGCGATCGACAATCTTAGGCACCTGATGTAATAATTCTCGATACACCGATATGTGATGAAGAGTGGACCCAATAATTTTATGATGAAAATTTAATAACATATCGGATCCAAGACATCGACCCTTTAAAATTATGCCCTTACTTTTATTGCGATTGAACGGATGCGATATTTTTTATGAATTTGATTTGAATTTCATATCGGGTCCGGAATTATGTGGTCATCGCAATATCGGTAAAGTCGATTATCAAAGATCTGCGATTCACGATAATGGAAGTATGCTTCAACTGCAAAGCTCCGATATGCAAAATGCGATATGGCATATGAGTAAAATAATACATCGGAGGTCTTTGATGAACAATTTGTTTATCAAAAGAAATGCTAAGAACTACTTCCGATGAAATCTTATGATGCGAATGGCCTTATGATATTCCTTGAAATTTCAATTGGGTTTTCTAAGTGAATAAAAGTAAAGTTAAAAAAAAAATGTTTAAATTCTAATGAATCAAAAATAAAATTTCCCTGAACCTGTTGCAAATTTGAAATGGGTTTGCTGCTTACTTCAAGTTTCGAAAACAAATGAAAACCTGTAAATAAAACAGAACACAAATAAAAAAATAAACTAAGGAAGAGAGAAACTTAATAAGAGATGAGAACGAACTTGCAAATGCGTACTTGGAAGGAAATTGTCTGCAAATTTTACTTTATGAATCTTCAAATTCTTCCTTTGATTTATCAAAATTTCGGCTTTGTTCAAAATCATCTCATCATTTATTCTAAATCTAAGTGTGCAATCAGCCTAAATAAAATATGTTTATTCATGTTCAGGAAATATAAAATCTACCAGAAATAAATTTAAAAAATAGGCTCCCCTTTTGAATTGAAACAACAATTTATTATCTCTGCTTATTCTGAATAACTCGAGAAGAATCCGTATTGTTATAGCCACTGTTCAATAATACCTTTAGTAAATGAATATGATGCATTTTGTAGCATCAAATAATAAACGAAAGATCAGAATGGGATAAAGCCACTAATTGTGGAAAAATATCAAAAAAGATTTGAAGGTGTGCATACAGCAGAATGGACATCCTTAACAAATTTCGAGGAAGATAATATGAACTTCATATGATTACAGGGAAATGTTAGACTGACTAATAATGATTGAATTAGAATTAAGCTTATGATAGACAATCATACATTTCATGGGATAATGAGATCATGAAGCTCTTATATCCTCAACCTTTATCATATAAATTCCAAAAGAAAATCTTAGAAGGAAATCTTGAAATGAAGAAAAGTGGCTTTGAGGCGATCGATGCCAAGTGCAACCTCAATTGAATTTAATCAAGACATTATTCAAAATAAGCAGAGTAGAGACATTGCTGCAAAAAATTTAAAAAGGAAAGCAAGAATTAAAACTTTATGATAAGGAGAAAATATTTCAGTGAACATACATGAGAAGGCTAATTGCTTTGTTTTATTTTTTAATCTACAAAACTATTAAAAACCAATTAACTATACAAAACAAACAAACTAAATTAATTATACTCCTATTCTAACCATATACATGAAAATGACTAGGTATAGTCATATTTCCAGTGTAGCCATTTTCTCATTTTAATTGTTGCATGTATGTACAGTTCAAATGTTAGTAATAAAAATACAAATCTAATTAAACTAAGAAAATTAAATATGAAATCAGAATGTACAGTTATTGTTAGCAAGTTGATCAAAATCTCATTCTCTTGAAATTTGCTTTCCAATTCAATACCAATTGAATCACAAAAATTTGGATGGATTTCCATTAATGATTGGGAAACGTTCAAAAGAGGAGATGACAGGCCGAATTGTGGATATGAGTTTTCAAATTCAAAGGCCTGGAAAAAATTGTTAGTGTTATGTAAAAATGTTAAGCTATTAACAATCTCCTTTGAGAGAAAAATTTCCAAATATTTTTCAAATGAATTAATGAAAAATGGATGGAAATCCTTCAAATGAAATGAAAAATTATTAATTGAATTGAATTGCTGGCCAGATTGCAAAAATACATTCTCTTGTTGACATTGCCTTTGAAAAAATATAAGTTTTTGATGAAACATTAGCATTGATTGAAATTGAAATATTAATATCTTTTGATGCTCATGATTATAATATGAAACTTCAATTTCTCAATTGGGCAATGCATCAATTGAGTGTTTGATAGTAAGGTGTTCAATATGCCAGCGAAAAATGTGAAAACTTTGCAAAATAAAACGAGAAAATAAATCTAAATTTAAACAAAATAACCGTGAAAGAAAAACTAAAATGAAATCACTATTTGTACAACTAATGTTACAACACAATTGGGATTGTTTTGAAATATTTTCTCTTTCACAAGAATTGGCTAGAATTATGAGATTTGGGTAATTTCGAATTCCAACTTGTGAAATAGAAAACGAATTATGATTATGAATAGGGATGAGAGTTTGTTCATGATATGAGTCATAAATTGGGATGTTTCCTTGAATAGTGAAATCATGAAGATAATTTGTTGCTCTAAAATGAGGATTAGTTGGGATAATCCCTAAATTGAAGCGTTCCTCATTCTCAGATGTTATTTGAATTTTATCATGAGAAAAATTGAAATCAACATCCTCAATATCAGAGTAATTATCATAAATGACCTCACAAGATTCTCTAGAATTCCTTTCGATTTTATCCAATATATCAAAACAAGGAGGAACAAGAATTTGATGTTCATTAATGGCAAAAGAATGATCAACAATTGTTTCTTTATCTTGATAAAAATTTCTTGGTAATTCATTTAAATCATCCTCTCTAATTTCTGAAATATCATTAATACCAAGAGGGGAAAAATTACCATCATTAAAAATATCAGGATAAAGGGAAAAATGTGAACCTGAAACAACACATTTAAAACTGTCTCTGTTTGAGAGCTCTTGTGCATTATGCTCATTGTAAATTTCAGATTCTAAATCATTTCTTTGTGTACTCATGCTTTCTTGAATAAGGCTACTTTGCTGCTCTAATTTCGGCATTTGCTCATCATGGAAAAATTCAGAAATTTGTACAACAAGTTGCGTGTTATTATTTACTTTGATTGCTGCTTGTACTTGTTGATTTGCAATCTGATTTTATGAATTGACTACAGAGTAATTTTCAGATTCCAAAGCAGCTCTTTCTCCAAAATTGTTGTTGTTGCCTTCTTGCATTTGATTAGAAATATTTTCCAAGCTTTGTGAAACCATTTCATCACAATTTATTTGCACATCCAAATTGGGATTCTCATTTATATTGGAAGGGGATGGAACAAAGCTTGAATTAATTTGATATGGATTGGGAATGGTTGGAAGAGAACAAATATATTCAAACCAATCTAATGATTCTTTTTTCGTAGGTTTATCTTCGTCTTTAAATCTTAAGCAATTCAAATGAAATCGAATATTAAAATCATTAACAGACTCATTTTCAAACCTTTGTAGATATTCAATTTCCTCACATACCTGTTCATAATCATAGCTGTAAAATTTACATATAAAAATTGTAACAAGTTGATCCCAGCTGTGGATTGAAGCAATTGGAAGAGTTCTACACCAGCTTCTGGCTTTTGCCGCAAATGTGAGAGTAAAAATTCTGCATAAGATGCCTTCATCAATTCCTTGAAAATCATAATCTAAAACATTTTGAATAAATTGAAAGACATGATCAAAAGTAGAAGAATTTCTCTTACATTGAACTTTACCTAAGACAAGAGTCTTACCACTTCAGGTGGAGTATTGGAAGATGCACGTCCATGGATACAACTCCAAATTGGAAGTTTAAGAGGAGCCATCACAATAAATAAAATATTAAAA